>JAYDZE010558399.1:0-12868 GCA_034509125.1 Monilaria moniliformis | reverse complement strand
ATATATATTTCATATATATACATATAATTTTTTGGATTTTTGGATTTTCGGTTTTTCGGTTTTTTTCGGCTTTTTCGATTTTTCGGACAATTTTATGATATTTCTGTTTTTTCGGTTCGGTTCGGTTTTCATAGTTCGGATTTTGATTTTTCGGGTTCGGTTTTTCGGGTAATTCGGTTCGGTTCGGTTTTAATTTTAAAAAAAAATTTGTTTTTCGGTTCGGTTCGGGTTGGGCAAAAAACCGAACCGAAAACCGAATGCTCACCCCTAGTTGGGTGGTGATGAGCGACGTACCCATGGAAATGTTTTTAGTGCACAATATTTGAGGATTAGTTGCTAAAGATAAGATTTGACTGAGAAGAGTCAGTGCCAAAATGCTTGCTTGTAAACTTTGAGGGCTCACTCTGGTGGCAGTTTGGTGGCTAACTGTCTATGACCATTCAAATTCATGAGATTGACATAATGTTTCTAACATTATTTTTAATAGCAAGATTGGTGTACAAATTGAAGGTCAATTGGATCAATTTCAGAAAATACTAAAGTTCCATTTTCGAAAAATATAGATAAAGTATTTTATTGTCAATTTTAAAAAATCATATCAAAATTACAAATTTTTTGTAGATATAGATTGTGGTTTAATATGCATGTTTCCATTATTTGTTTAAGTTCATGATTTATTATGTAATTACTCGGTCATTTTAATCCAAGCAATCAATGAAAAAAACCCGATGATCTACACTTTTATTTATTTTTAAATATTTAAACTTCAACATTTATTACCATTACGGATTAGCTTATTCGAACATATATCCAACATTGAATTCTTTTATTCTGGACAAAATTAAATAAATTTACAAAATTTTCATAATATTGTTAAAAAATAGAATTGATATCATAAATTATAAAAAAAAAATACCAAAATTGAGTTCATAAACTATTAACAACTCTTATCTTACAATTACCATATTTCCCCAAAAGAATATGGGCCTATGGAGCATGTAATATTGTCTTATGCTTATCAACTATACGACCCCACAGCCTCAATTATTCTTTTCGGATTCTTTGGATCTCTTACAAAAGTCAATTACAAATTTATTTATAATAAAATGCCTCATTTTGTATTTATCAATAAATATTTAATTTTATTTTACTATTTTTCTGATTAATTTATTTCATTCATATATTATTATAAAATTAATATATGAAAACAAGAATAACATTCGAAAAACAATGAGACATCGCTAATATAATTTAACGTGCCCACAAATTGTGCCCATCCAGTTGTTTTCAATAACTCTCTCTAAACTCGGACTTTCTTCTCCGACTGCTCCGGCGTCGTTTCACCATGACTCATATCCTTCTCTTCTGTTTCTTGTGCAGCAAATTGTTTAGATTTTCGTTATCGTGACATTATTAATCTGCTAATTGCCAACCCTACGGATTTTAATTAATTTCTCTACGGTCTTTTTATTTTCTTCAATTTTGTTGTTGTTGTTGTTTGTTGTTGTTCTTAACTGTAAGTCACGAGGAAATCAAAGAGAAAAGGATCGAGAAAGGGCTCAAGCTCGTAATGCCAAAGGCAAAAATAAAGACGACGGGTTGACCCCTGAGCAGCGTCGTGAAAGGTTCCCCTTTATTTTATAATTATTTTGATATTCTGATTTTTGCAAGATCCAATTTTCGTTGTTTTAATTAATATTTTTTTTGCTATGATCTGAATGCCATGGCGATTTCTTGTTGTATAGAATATGGTGTTATGCAATAAGATTGACCTAATTGATTGTGTTTCCAGCCTCGTTGATTTGCAAATTCTTTATATTCAATTGTAATGTTTGAGGTTAATTTTCTGTAGAACCAGCCTTGTTTCATGCTTGATGTATTGATTTATACTTATCTGCAGATTTGGATTTCGTTTCTATTAATTCTGTACAAATATGTGATTTTGATTGTTTAGATTTGATATTTAGATGAATTTTTGACCAAACATGTGATTTGATTGTTTATAATTGAGATATGGTGTCATTCTTGCTGTTAGATTTGACATTTTAGATGAATTTATATACGAAGATGTGATTTGGATTGTTTATGATTAGAAATAGTATTGTTCTTGCTGTTGGATTTATGGCACACACATATTCAGTTATTCGTTTGTATTTGGATTTTTTTATCTAATGATATTGCGCTTTCGTGCCTGCCCTTGTGATCAAACAGAGACGCAAAGGCGCTTCAGGAGAAGACCGCGAAGAAGGCAGCTCAGGCAGCAGGGGGTAGTGATGCTGGTGGTAAGAGCACCAAAAAATAGGGAATCCTCCCGCTGATGATTTTCTCAATTCGTGTTCTTGTAACTCCCTCGTAGACTCTTTTTCATATGTAATGGTGAACTATCAGTTTCTTGCACTCTTTTGCAATGGAGTATAAATGAAGAAATACTACAATTGTTATCTATTACTATAATGTTTTAGGTTTTGAGTTAGCTACCGCTAGCATGCATACTTTTGTTTGATGCTTGTCTGAAATATATATGATAAGCTTGAGTTTCTTTATCTAGAGCATGCATGTAGATTTTAGTGTGCGGTTGATATAGTTTTGTTTTTAAAGCACACCTAAACAAGTTCGTTTACTTTGAGTAGCAACACTTAGTGGCTGACATTGACTTTAAAATTATACATGAATAATTTCAGTTAGTAAACATCCCCCTAAAAAAAGGAAATAGAAAAATCCAGTTAGTAAATTTGTTATCGTTTTTACTTGCATTTGTATGTTATTTTACATGTCAGATTTGATTGGTTTCCATGTTCATATGGTGTGAAAAATAAAGGAGCACTGTTAAATACAGTGTATCAGTGTTTGAGTAAATTAAACAGAGCAATTAGAGGATTCATGTAGTCTGGCAGGTAGGAATGTGCAAGTAAAAGGATCCATCCATCATTCTTTATTCTCATTGAGCCAGACTTTTCTGAGTGATTGTCTAGTTTACTTATCTTTAGCATGATATCTTCTCGTTATTGTAGATTATAGGCTGTCGTGAATACGAATAGTAGTGTTTGCTTCTATAACTCTGCCTGGTCATGCTTAATGCTTTGTAGAGTTGATTTTTGAGTTGAGTAGAATCACTTTTTGGCTGATGCAACTTATGCCAGTTAGCTCCTTTGTTTAAACATTCATAATTGATGCTGTTTTAGCAGATTTCAATGGTTTGTATGCTTGTTGAGTGTAATTTAAATTAGGAATTAAAACAAAAATGAGGGATGAGAAGGTTCCACCCTTTAAATCCCTCACTCCATTTCCATCTTTATCTATAAAAAAGAATTTCACCTATTTTAATCTCTCTTTTCACTTCAAGAAGGGATAATATTATCACACCAATACAGTGAAAATGAGGACCCTTAAGTTAGCAACTCAACAACGCATGAAGTCTAATAGAGAAGAAAGACACAACTAGTGAAAGCTATCATTTCTCTATTCCTGAAAGGAATCTTAGGAGCAAGACTTTTTCTGACTAATATGTTATATGCGATGATATTTTCTGTTTGTAGTTTAGTTGCAGTTTTCTATGATGCTTGGCTGAATCTCAAAATGAAAGTGAAATGTAGCGCCTGCTTAAGACTCTTTATCTGGAGCTTGTTCACAGATTCTATGCTGTTATATTGTTAATGCTGATAACCGACCAAGATTTTTGGAGATGATTATGTCGATTTCTTCATTAATTGTCATGGTTATTTCCCAATATTATGCTTTGCTTTCTGCTCCCATGGATGCTCCTAAGATTGATCTCATACATGTCTTTTATACTGTAAAGGGGTGTTCACTTTTGCTGATAAATTTGGTTCATAATACATAGGATTTGAGTATTTGAAGGATTACATAAAATTAGGGTTGATTTGTATTTGATTATTTTAAGCCGTTTTCATTGAGGGCAACGTTGTCAATTTAAACAAAAAGTGTCTTAGTTTGTATTATTATTATCTTTACTAATGGCTAATTTTTCATAATTGCTTGTTTTGTTTCACTAAACAAAATGGATAATATTTGCGATGAGCTCTTATGTTTATCTCTTTTAACTAGTACCCAAACTAAACATCTCCTAAACATTTTGAAGTAATATAGAATCTAAACTTGCAAATTGAAAATTCGATATTTTTTTTTAAATAAGATCAGTAATGATTTCTGTAGCCTAAGAATTAGATGCTTTGAGTTTTAACTGAAAACATGTCTTATTTGGGGGCTCTTCCATTTGTTTATTTGCTGCAGTCAGTTGTGAATTGTGATGGGATCGATTTAGTTGGTATGATTGTTAGTAGCTAATTTCGTGAAATATACGTCCGGAATGTTATCTGTCACTTTGTTCCTTTAAACTTAAACGTGGCTCGGTAATTTGTTTGTATTTTTCGGGAAGGAATTGAAGTTCTTAGGATAAATATCACTTTCCGTTCTTATTTTTATTTTTTATTTTCCTTTTAAATGTGGGCAACATGCGCAAACACAAAAAATGACGTGAATTTCACTATTTCGAAGAATTGTTTTGGAACTGATAGTCAAAATATAATAATAATAATGATGATGATGATGATGATGATGATGATGCGAGAAATATCAATATGAATATCATGTTTCCCCATCAACACGTTACAACATCCGCTCTCACGTTGCAAGGTAAAATTGGCAATCATAAGTAAGATGTGGAGTTGGACACTATGAAATTGAAGTGTTGATGATGGTGTAGCCCTATCGCTATATTTGTAGTTTCAAAGGTCGGTATCATCGAAATTCTTCATTCATATTTATCTGACTCTTTCTAAAATTATCTATCAATATTTTTCATGAAATCAACCCTTCAAAGTTCAATGAACATGAAAAATATAGGGGACATGGAGTCAAAAGACTTCTTATACACTTTCAAAGCACTTTTAGATGTCATATTACACATTATAGTGTTAATAGATCTCCTACAATATTAGCAGTTTATTCTACTTGTTCTTTTAGGGATATCTAATACTAGGGAGGTGTAAGTTTCAAATTCCACTTCCACTGCCTTTTTGACTTTTTGGCTTGGCAGACACAGCTATGAATGTTATTTATATATCAACAAAATAAAGTAACCCCATTACGTCGTATAGCCGTCTTAGCTCAGCTGGTAGAGCGCGTGGCTTTTAACCACGTGGTCGTGGGTTCGATTCCCACAGACGGCGGTTAAAATATGTTTTAATAATAAAATTGTGATAAAAAAATAATTCGAAAAAATTTTCTTTTAACTTTTTATTCAAACAAAAGTTACAAATCTGATTCTCCCTCTATTTTTTCCCTGAATTTTTTCGCATTTCTCATTTTTGTCGATAATTTTTTTTATAATATTTTGTAGGTAGTGATGAGTTAATATTTTATAATATTTTGTGCAAAATAAAGTTAATATATCGCCCAAATGTGGCCATTGATGAGTAAATGATTTGAATTATTTCTGACCTATTTGAAATTTTTTTTTGTTGTTGAAGTTATTTGCAACTTAAAATTAAAAAAAATATATATAAATAAACAAGTTGAGCTTAGAGTTTCATTATGTGCTCAATTTTAGCCGAATTCAAATTCAAAAATATTTGGCCAATTAAATGGCGAACTTGCTCATTTATGTTTTGAGGAGTCTATCTCAAGCATGTAAATGAGCTTGAACTTAGTTGTTTTTCCTCTCCATTATATATGATTACTAGACTTAATTTTATCTAATTACATATTCGAGAAATCAAAAGTTTGAGTTTGATTATATGTTCAATGAGCCAAGCTCAGACCTAAGTAAAATTAAATGATGGTCCAAACTCAAGTATACATACTGTTAATCAACACGTGGGTGTAATTAAACTTTATTACACCTCTTGATATTATTAAAATAATCACACATCTCTAGATGCCAATAAAACTATGTAACTACTAAATCATTTTGTAGTGTGTAATCTGTGTTATCAGTGTTCAAATTAAAATGCATGTAAGAGAATAGATTATTAACAAAGTTCAAGATTTTTGAAGCAGTTAACTCTTGGCATTAATTTGTATTCAAATTTGCCAATTGTAATAAAGAGAAAAGGAAGAAACGAATAGAAAATACTATTTAGCTAGCCAGATACATACCCAATTTGCTAATGTTTGCTTTCGGTCGATCATTGTCCATTCTTATTACATAATATGATTAATATAATAAGACGTGTACAAGACAACCCAAATTTTCCACCATCAATATATATTATATATAGTTTCACAAAAAAAAAATAGTATATAAGATGTTGTGTTGAAATGATGTCGATATTTAATTTCAAATTTACAATTAGTAACATATTTGTAATTTTGTTGTTGTATATGGTTTGAGTCCTACTAAGATTCAAACACAAAACTTTATATTCTGTGTCTTAATTATTTGTGAGCTAGACACCATATTCGATAACATCCGCCATTTTCATATTATTTAGATGGAATATCACATAAAAGATATAAAAAGATCAATGTTTTTTTTTTTTTTTTTTTTTTCATCCAACAGCAAATTTCTGATAGCCCACATGTGAAACCTACTTTTAGGAAAACTAAAGTGCAGATGGCATGTGTTGGTACAAAAAATGTTACATGTGCCGATATGGTCCAAAACTTGTGAAAGAGTAAAATGTATAGTTTTTTCAGATGAAAAAGGAGAATGAAATATGGCTTCAAAATATAGAAAAAGGCAAAAGTAACTTTCATAACATGGCTTCTTGGTTTCTCTAACTCATATTGTTGAATCACCTATGCATCCTTAGGATTATTCAATGATGGCTGTGCAACCTAATGTTATACATCGGAAAACACGATATTTTATATGTTTATGAATGTGGAGCATAATCTTCATTAGAATTTAGAATGAGAAAATATATATATAAAAGAGTCCGTTGACAGAAAATAGCCACTTTGATGATGAAAAATAAACTTATAGCCACCAGCATGGTAATATATAAAAACTAACCATTCCATATGTACATTGATTAGGGATGTCAAGTTGGTCAGTCTATCGGGTTCCGGTATAATTCTATTTGGATTTCATGCTAACCCAATCGGTTAATTATGCTAAAAACTAACGATAAAAATTAATTTGTGTATTTTTTATTTCTAAGAATCTATATTTATAATATATAAATATATATACAAAAATTAAATATATAAATTATATGAAAAATATAAAATATAAAATTTAAAATATTATTAAAAATATTCAAAATTACATAACATAAAATTAACAATAAATTATTCAACAATTAATTAGGCCTCATAGAATCAAAGTGTTTCAGAAATGAATCTAAAATTTAAACATTTAAATAACATTATAGTCTACAGACTCTTAACCATCTATTAAAAAAACTGTAATATTAAAATATTATATAATTTGACAATTTAGAACTTTATAACAAAAATAAAATCTTACCATCAAATTATCAATGCAACCAATTATGTGTGCAAATAAAAGCTTGTACATTTTTAGGATGGGTCTATTTTTTTATTTGCTCTAAATGTGTGCTTAAATACTAAAGGAAGATTATGTTGCTACCATTGTTATAGGAATGTTAAGCACATCACACGCCATCCTAGCAAGTTCTCCAAAGCCGAATGCGTGATCTCTCCAATGCTTAACGAGGAAAATTACTCATATTTATATAATATAGAATATTTAATTGAGGAAATTTTAGAATATATATACTTAAATTCAGACACGATTAAATGCTACCGGCATAAAATTAAAAAATGACATCGGATAACAATGACGTTTGATAAATCATGCGTTTTTAACATATGAGAATAAGTTATAATGGATCTTGACATGTTAAAAACCTAATTTAAGATTTGTAAAATTAAAATGAAATATAAACTCATTTACTATAAACTTTTAAAATTATATTATAATTCGGAATATTTCTCTTAATAATTTAATCAAAAGTATCACTGAAGTATCATTGAAGTGTCAAACCAGTTGCCAAACGAGCTGAAAGAATAGGTAATAATTGCACCTAGGCCAACCCATCGGTTTGAGGCTAATCGAATTGGAATTTTATTGGTTTAAAAATTTCCAACCCAACCCTATAAATTTAGCAGACAATTTAGGACAGTGACATGCCTAACACTGATCAATCTATCTACTACAACAAATTTGTTTAACTGGGACATAATTTAAGTGACACAAGCACATTTACAATAAATTTTTGGATTTATTATATTTTGTGTCTTTGATTTTTAGAATTATTTCAAACTTGTAATCCCATCATATAATGTATTTCATGTTTTATTATTGCTCTTAAATGAATTTTTTCATTTCTTTTCTATTTTCTCGTGTGCTTGAAATGAGTTGGCAATGTCTGTGAATTTCATTGCAGAAGACACGCACTCGCTAATTGCTAAATTCAAATTAAAATCTACTCCGGCCCAAAATCTTTCAAGTTGAAATTTGAACTCATTAATATGTTATAAAATCAAGTATGTCGCAAACAATTTTTCTCATACATTTCTCTTTTATGTGTGACTTACATATTATAGGTGTGAAGATTTTGTGTAAAGTGCACAATTAGATATCAATCGTGGGGTTCTCTCATCATTAAAAAAAAAAAATAACAAAATTAAGTGTAACATATTGATAACTTGGTGCCAACTATTTAATAACGAACCGGTAAAACACATGCAGCCATGATTTAATTATACTATAAAACCCAACGCCAGTTGCTTATGTCGCTTCTGTGGCTTAATGATTGTGATAATGTTAATCATCTGATTAGCGCCAATCATTGGAAGGTCCACATGTTGATTATAAATAAAAATGAATAGCTTAATTAAAGTAATTAGAAATGTAATTTCTTGAACCTTACCTTTGTGCTATAATCAGAATTCCCTTAATACATGTATGATGTATGCGTATGTTAAATTCAATCTAATCTGGAGTCTCATTTGAAAATAAAATGGACGTGTTTTGACTAGAACTAGCGGCAATCACGCACTATTTAGATTTGCGTTTTGGGTAAGTTCGAATTAGGAATTTGACATAATTCACACTCTTAACCTTTCAATAATGAGGCATACATAGTTGCATTCAAAAGTGCCAAGTTTCATTCGTCCGCCAAAAACATGTCTAATATAATTTTGGACACTACTCTACGAAAATCTCCTTCATTGTCAATTTCACTTTACTCAAATAATTACATAAATACCACTATTGAATCCACCGGTAGTATTTTAAAATCATATGAAACTCTTCCTGCATTTTCAAATGCTACATAATAAGGTGAGACAAACGCTCAACCAAAATTATTAAAACGCGTATGTATATTTTTGGGGATGAAAGAGATTAATTAATATGATCACTTATTCCACAGTTAAAACCATTCCTGTGAGACAAATGAAAGTGTGATATTTAGACAAAAATATTGAGACAGATAGGATATTTTACAAATCGACACTATTATTATATGTTTACTCACACAATAGAGTAAATTGGGCAGAATGGGATCACGCATGTGGCTGATTGATCAAATCACATGGTGGGTGTTCGACAGTTAAATTAAATAAAGAAACACTACATAAATAGGATATTAAACTTTAATTTCATGCCTTCTACGATGGAATCTTAAACTATAAATTATTTGATTCAATATAATACTTAAATTTATATAATTATATTATAATTGGATTGTTTCAAAGTTTCCTTTAATATCATAGCTTTGCATTCTACAAGAAGAGTGTGTGGGTAATTGAAGAACATTCAATTATAGCATCATGTACAGTACGTGCAAATTCGATGAATATATATATAGTGCAAGTATAGGGACTTTTACTCATTAATTATTAGATATAGTACCAAAAATTACCATTATGTAAATTAATTATATATAGAGTTCTTAAGGTGTGGTAGTCAATCAATTAATGGAGGAACATAGATCCATGCCAAGCACTGACAAGAAGACACGTGGAAACATTTTAGTGGCTTATGATGTGTACAAATTTGAGAATGGAGAGCACGAATTTTATTGAAGGGCAAAAGCTGTTTCTCTTACAGCGAACACAGGTAGAAACTCCTTTCGACTTTTCCTATTCCCTGCCAAATTCATTTAATTCATATGTGGATATTTGTGATTATACGCTCTATTTATTGTCTTTTAATTGCTATATATAAAGAGTAGAACTGAGTCAAGTTAATCGTGAATTTTTCGAATTTCGATTTACTAAAATTCATTCGAGTTTATTCTATAAAGTAAATATAAGTTGAGTTTGTGCTTGACAATCTTTGTCTTGTTAGTTAGCTTGTGAGGAAGCTCATTAGTATTATGAGATAGGTAGTAATAAGTATATTAAACTCTAATTTAATTATTTATTTTAATAGATTGATGAATTTAAGTAAAAATTTTAATTTTTTTAGATTCAGCAAATATTATTATATGAGTTACATTTAAATTAAATCTAATCACAAAAAAAAAATTGTTTCAATTAGATTTGATGATGAATGAATCAAGCCTTCAGTTATACTCCTATATAATACTCCATCCGTCCACCAAAAATAGTATCATTGGTGGACGGTATGTGTTTTAATATACAATTGGTAAAGTAAAAGAGATATGAAGAAAAAGTGATTGAAGAGAGAAAAAATGATTGATAAAGTAGAGAGAGAGGGAGAAAAAGTAGTGGGTTCTATTGACATAAGTTGTAAATAGATTGATGTTTAATGGTATTGTGTTGTGAGAAATTTTTCATAAATAGAATGAGACTATTTTTTGTGGTCGGAACAAAATGGAAAAACATGACTATTTTTCTTGGACGGATTGAGTAGTATAAAAGAGGACATTCTTTCTCTTTTATATTTTTTTATCAAAACAATTTTTGTTCATTAAATAGCTATTATATTTATTGAAATTAGTACCATACTATGTGACATTAAATAAGTACATGAAGTATATCGATGAATTCAAACATATGATGTGAAAATGTACTAGAGAAAAATCGCGACTACATATATTGCCTACACTTTTGCGATCGACCACTTTTGTTTCTCTCTTTCTCTCTCTCTAATTAACAAATTTCCCAAGATGGAAATCTTCACGCAAAAGGAAGCATCGTCAACACGATCATGCTCGCTGATGTTCTCCGACGCTTCTCGTGGTCACAATGACACCGCTATGCCGGAAGACGCGAAGACGTCGGAAAAAGTGCTTTATCCGAGCTCGGAATCCGAATCTGTGATAAATAAGAGCTGCTCTGATACCACTCTACAAACAACTAAATCACCTCTTGGCAAGAAACTCCAACCACATTCCCTCCTTCCCAAATTCCCAATTCAAAACTATGCCCTTTTAACTGGAGCCAAACTATCCCAACCTACTTCACCATTGCAATCAAACCATCTCTTTTCGAAACATTTAGGCAAAAAGAGATCTTCTTCTTCTCCGCCTCGGCCTTCATCGCGGGGGAGGCTGTATAGGGGAGTGAGGCAGCGGCACTGGGGAAAATGGGTGGCAGAGATACGGCTGCCGCGGAACCGGACGAGAGTGTGGCTGGGAACGTTCGACACCGCAGAGGAAGCTGCTTCCGCTTACGACACGGCCGCTTACATTCTCAGAGGCGATCACGCTAACCTTAATTTCCCCGATCGGAAGCACGGAATCAAGGCCGGCGGCGACGCTACTGCGGCTCTTCTTGAAGCCAAACTGCGAGCAGCTTCGAATAAGGCGGACTCATCATCGACGTCGACGCCGACGTCAGTGAAGATGAATCCTAACAAGAAATCAGAAGCGGAAGTAATGGAGACGAAGGTGTGGGAAGTTGATGCGGTGCAGCAGCTGAGCAGAATGCCTTCTTTGGACATGGATGTCATCTGGGATGAACTTGACTGATCATCGTCTTAATTTCTTCATGTATATTCACTTTAGTTCGCGACTCTAATTTTTTGATGAAATATTATCCATGTTTATTTTTGCAGCACCTACACTATGTTATCGTCAATTCAATAATGAAATGCTTAATTTTCTGTTTGTTTTAACAATGATTATTGATATATTTTAGAATTGAGAATCACCATCAGATCAATCATATAAGAGTATATACACAATACACTCCCTTGTACTCAAGCTGGGTTCCAAATCCCAAGCCTGCATGGTCCAACCCAGGCTTGCTACTTCCTATGTTGGGCCGAGCTGGGCTGCGTTGATCCAACCCAGTTGGCACCATTGCAACTGATAAATTTTAACGACTAAAATTAAGGTTGACTGCTAATTAATGCTCTAATTTTCGTCTATTATACAATTTGAACATAACCTTTCATTTTGGAGACGCCAACTGAGCTAAGACATGCCATCACATCCACTATTTAATGACCAGGAAAAGTTAGGGATACTAAACCCATTATCAATTATTAACTAAAATTTTCAAAATAAATATAGAAAAATAATTATAATCTCTAAATAGATTAATGAACCCTAATTATAATTAAACAAACATTTAAATCATTATAACGGTATAAAATGTTCATTACATATCAAACAATCACTCATAATAAGAGACAGAACTTAACTTTGCGTATGATTAGTTATTGTTTGATATCTGATGAGCATTGTTGACCATTACAATGACTTATATGTAGCACTATGGTGATGATTACGATGCATGATTTGTTGGATATGCTGACAATTAATCTCTCATATAAATCTCACCCTTGCCATAACTAGGGATGTCAATCAGGTCAGCCCATCGGGTTTCAGGTCAGCCCTACTCGGGTTACGGGTTAATCGGGTGCAGGTTAATCGGGTTAGAAATTTATCGGGTTAGAAATTTTCAACCCTAACCCTAAACGTTCGGGTTTCGGGCTAGCCCAGCGGGCTAATCGGGCTAT
>JAYDZE010558388.1:0-12870 GCA_034509125.1 Monilaria moniliformis | reverse complement strand
TTTAGGGATGTAATCCAATCCGTTAATTTATAGATCCAATGGTTGATGTGTTGTCTTAGTTATGCATTAAGGACCTTATCTCACCCTAATGCTTTTTTTTGAAATTTAAAGAGGACATTTGCCACTCCTACCACTATGCTAGCTCTAGAGGATTGATATAAAATAAAATGTTCAATACCAAGTCACAAGACTAAAAACTCTACAATTTGATCTAATAAGTGAAGACATAATAAATATTTAAAATTGAAAGTCAAAGTTCGTAGCATCTTAGCAACTTGAGGAGCTATCAATCAATCTAAGGTAGTCTTGCAAATTGAAAATTATTCTTATTAACAATTAATTTCATCAAAATAAAAATATATGTCAATTTTGCAGTATATCTTAATTTAGAGTAGCAAGAATGTTGAAACATTAAGCACGATGATAAAAGTCAAATTAATCTCTAATGAATTAGGTCGGGTCATATTTAGGAAAGACAATTTGGATATGAAGCACTATTTTAATATTATCAAAAATTACAAATTAAGTTAAAGAGGGAGAAACAAATTGAGTGCCCAAATTTGTATGCTAGATATTAATAATTAAGTGTGTAGACTGTAGAGCATTATTGCACCTACCTACCTCTTACCCTTCTTTGGCATACGGCATATATGTTAGGATATTTCTTTTTTTTTACGAGAGAAATTTGCAATCGCTATCTAAAGTTTGTATAGGATAAACGACACTTAAAATATTATATTTAATTAATATATTGGACCAAAAATATGTCGGTAAAATTTAAGCAGGGTCTTTGCATTTACTCGAATGAATAAAAGTCTTCATTCATATTCATAGTTGAGGGAGTCTACTAAAAGAGGGACCAGTCTCATCGTGGTGATTAGAGGACACCTCTCATCGTTCACCTCTTTCTTCACTAGAACGTTCCCGAAATTGAGACATTTGGCTTTAAGAACGTGTACTCCATTATTAGGTTGTTTCCGAAAAAACTGCATGGACGCGTACAAAGTATACAGACCTAGAAAAAAAAATAGCATTTGTGGCCTCTAAATTATATAGTCATTATTCCACCAAGTAATTAAGATATCGTGTGATATAAATATTAATTTTCTTTTTTATTATAAAAAAAGTAAACAATTATAATTAAATTAATTTTGCGGTCCAGGGGTGTCAATGCAAAGTGTGGAGGATCTGAGAAGGATACTGACAGACCAATTAGTGCCTTGAGCGCATTCCACGCTGTATCATCAATTGCATAGGATATTTTTCATCTTTTATTTCACGCCCCTTTTTGAAATTATATAATATATATAACATCGATATGCCGCACATTATTTCCGAACATTGCTGACGCACAGTCTATATTATCATTTTTGGTATTTGTCTTTTATTTTATTTTTTATTTTATATCTCAAAATCATGAACAAGATAATCGTATAAAAAGCGATTGTTTAATTTATTCTTTTCCCCCGTAATTTCAATGAGATAAATCAATAAATTGAACTTTGATTTTAATATAATTTGTGAATTCGGTAAACCCGGTCATAAACTTTGAAGTATAAAAACAATTCGGGAAAAGAAAAAAAATGCTAACGAGAACTACGCGCCAACAACACTTATAGTAAGGGCTACAAATAATATGTGAGATATTGATTACATATATATACAAGGCATGCTCAATTTTTTTTCTGATTTTAGTAATTAGAAAGTAAATTGTATCATTAATCTTTCTATGTTGCGCTCTAACAATAAGAAGAAACATTATACTATATGTAAAAGAGTATAATTTCCCATGAAAACCAATCCTAGCCATCAATTTAAACAAGATTTATGGACTAAATTGCTTTTTAGTTCCTAAAATTTGGATGGTATCCAAACCCATTCCTATACAATACTTATGATATTCTTTCATTTTAAAATAGTAAATTTAGGTATATATATCAAAAGGTTTGTATGTCAATTTCATTTCTCCAACTACATCGACCAAAATACTTTTAATCAATCTACTCAAGAAAACCGAGACTACTTTTATAGGACAAACAGAGCATCGAATAAAATCTTTCAATAGAAAAACCACTAATACATTAATTGATGCCAAATGGTAGACAATGATCCAAAATCCCCCTCCCATGTCTAACTCAAAGCAACATCAACACATCTAAATCAAGAGCAAATTAAGCCCAAACAATCACTAGTAGGTAGAGGTTCCCATTTATGGGATTTAAGCTTGAAAAAACCCCAAAAATGAGGGAGACAAATCCAATCCCATCACAATAATCACAATATTCCAAGAGATTATCATAACTATTTCTATATGCCCTTTGACTAAAAATAGACCCCATGCATGTTGAATTATTATATTTTTCACAATGGCCCACAAATTTTTCCAGAATCTTTGGGGTGGAGAGCAAAAAAAAAGAAAACCCTTTATACATAACATGCAAGAAAAGATCCCATACATCATAGGCGCATGTAAATTGATGAAAATGACATATCATGAATTCATCATCATCTTCACACATAATTGCATCAATGCCTAAAATGATCAGAGAATATACAGATCACCACCATTTTCTTCACCTCTCAGTGTGTGAAAAATTATTATTCTAGGGACCAGACAGACCACTTTGTATTTTATTTTTATTTATAAGGGTTCAAAAAATAACAAGTGCATTCCCTATGATCATATTTCCTTCCACTAGATTCTTAAAGTGCAAAAAGTGTATGTGTTGGTGTCCCTAGTTACTTACACACACCTCTTGATCAAAATATTGTATTTGGTGTTATTTTTTTCAATTATATCATAGTCTTTAAAATTTATTAATGTCATCTCAATTTATTTTAATGTGTATCAATTCTATTTTGAATCCCACCTTTTATATCAAATTCCAGCAATATGAATATTGTTAGAAAGGTTTAGTGACAAAATAGTTGACCATCGAAAGATTGATACAAATCGAAAATGTCAAGATAAAATTGATTAAAAATTAAAATTTTAGGAATAAAAAAAATGGGTTAATGGTTAAAAATACATAAATTTAAATCAAACTACTTGAATTCAATCCGATTCAATCATACATAATATTGGTATATCTATATTAATATTCAAAAAGTAAAAAAGTATTATTCGACTCGGCTCAACTCGGTTCGATTCTATTTGGATACCGCACTAATAGTGTATGTGCGTGCCTTTGTGGTGTGATGGTGGAATATCTATATATATCTATCTTTACCCTTTATTTGAGTCTTGCGTAACTTATCTCTCAATATCTTTCCCTTTTACTGGCTTCCCTTTTTCCTTCCACAGGAAACAGACCATTCAACAAGCAAAAGTTGGTTCTTTTTCTTCTTTTTTCGAATATTTTCTTATATCTTTGATTGGGACACATCTATCTGAAGATACGGAATCTAAAGTATCTGTCGAAATCCCATGTCTGAATTTTCCAAAACGAAATTATATATAGTGAATATTCTTCTCCCTCAAAGGTATCTTCCTCGATCATAAAAGAAAAAAGAAATTAAGAAAAACTAATTAATACTCCCTCCGTCCCATTTCAGATGACCCATTTAGGTTTCGGCACGGTATTTTAGGAGCTTTTAATTAGGGAGTTTAAGTGGAGAGAGAAAGAGTTGGTGGATGAATTAATAAGGAGAGAGAAATGAGAAGAAAAGAGAAAAAGTTGTTAGTTGAATTAATGAATAGAGAGAAAAAGTTAATTGATCCCTTATTATTTTCTAATTTTTTGCCATATAATGAAATGGGTCATCTGAATTGGGACAAACCAAAAAGGAAAGTGGATCATCTGAAATAGGACGGAGGGAGTATATCAGTTTTTAAGTAAACAAACTCTTATCATATTTACTCAATACTTTTGTAATTTGCTTTATTTCTGTTAATATCTTGTTTGTAGTTTTTCTGGAAATTAACCACACAAACATGAATTTCTGAATTTGATGAAAACAACTCTTTGATACTCAATTACTCATGAAACGAATCTTGAGTTGTATTAGAAGTTGTTTGCTATTTGAAGTGTAAGTTGGATGATCGTTGCTTTAATTTATGTTGGCTACTTAGTAGTAAATGTCATGTTATACTTTAATTATGTTGGCTACTTTAGAGGTTGATGGCTTTTTTTAACAAGATTAGGAAACACTATATTCTTTTTTCTATTGATTATTTCAAGAATGTGGTAAATTATTGTAGTTCGCGAATCTGATTAGAGAAATAAACTACATTTTGAAAATCAGACGTCGCGGGCTCCTACTTAACCATTTCATTTCGAGAAAACTCAGTCCACCAATAAGCCATCGCAATGACGGGTCAGTATCTGGATTCTAATATCCAATTGCATATTTGTAAGCTTGTCGATTATATATGAATCCGAATGTTCACCCCGTCTAGCAAATTGTAGAATCATTTTAACTCTAAATTACTTCGATTTATTGTGTGTTTATAGGTTTTGTGCTTTCTTCACTACCGAGTTTTGCAAATTTTTAGTAAGTTTTGCAAATTTCTATCTCTTAAACGCAATTCAAGAGTTTGTAAAACAAGAAGCCCAAACTTACTTCAGACAATCAAATCTTGGGCCGTTTAAAACCATTTATTAACTCAAAATAATTGCTCAAACATTCGTTGTCAACTTGACTAAAAGTTTCTCCTAATCTTGTAACAACAATCAATTAATTTCGGCATAAATATAATTTTTAAAAAATAATTACTTTTTTATGTACAATAGCCTAATATCAGTTTTACATTTTTTGCATCCTCACTAATTGAGTTAAAAAGCACATCTAAATTGAGATCTAACAAACTCGAGAAAATTCCAAACTACCACCAATCCAATTAGTACTGATTACTAGCATTAGCAAAACTAAAATCTGAGTATGATTCACACGATATATCTTCTACGACACCACCAAAATATTACGACCACTTAATATAGAAATTTTGAAATTGAGGTTGCTTAGATCTCATCAAATAAGGGCCAAAACGAATCATATGCAGGCTTTGCCAATTAAAATATAAATTCAACCTCAACCAAATCTTTATCAAGTATCAAAAGATAAGGGTAAAATCCAGCTACAACAAGATAATGTAATAAGGCATGCTGCAAAACAAGACCTAACTGGAAAACAGAAATATGTCCAACTTACCAAGATAAAATTTGAAGTATAGAGTCTGCCGGTCTGCTTGATCTCTCTGCATTAGCATACACTACTAGTAATAATTAAACAAACACAAAAACTATTTTGGCTAATCACATCCAAAGACAATTAAGTTCTATGTTTGGTGTATGCCAAGTGCTTACTACTGAGGCAATATAAATATGATTAACTGAACAGTCAAAACTTGAAGAGTTCATTCTTTGAAACCAGTACCAAATTTTGAAGGCAAAAGTTCTGGCTCTC
The DNA here is from genome assembly GCA_034509125.1 of Monilaria moniliformis. Classification (NCBI taxonomy): domain Eukaryota; kingdom Viridiplantae; phylum Streptophyta; class Magnoliopsida; order Caryophyllales; family Aizoaceae; genus Monilaria; species Monilaria moniliformis. The sequence goes on along the minus strand of JAYDZE010558388.1, from coordinate 7,464 downwards.
TCTAATCAATTCCTCGATTTCCTCCTGGACTTTGAGGAAGGCTTGGTTTGCTCTGTGCTGGCATTCTGAGATGTTCCCTTAGAGTTAGTCATTTGGCTCGACTTCGAACTAACAGTGTTAGCAGCCTCTTTAGCGACTGCACCCTGAGAACCCCTGACCTGTGTTGCTCTCTTATCCTTTCTCTTAGGCCTATAACTTGACCTCTCCCGCTTTGGCAGCCACCTTTCTGGATCTGGTGGAGGACCTGGATTTGCAGGGTCAAAGCCTTTCGGATACTTGGGCTTCCTCTTTCTTTTTTTCTTTGTTTTCTCCTTGTTCTTTTGTTCGTATGCCTCGGCAATGCCTGCAATTGGCCCATTCTCAATGTGCTTTGCACCAGAAGTTTTCTCCAAACCATCCACATCAATTCCCTTCAGACCAGCAAGTGGTTTCAGCTGCTTCTCATAAGATTCCGCCTTTGCAACATCCGTATGAGCAGCAGTCTGAACGAGACCTACCAAAGCGTCAATGCTTTTATAGCTTTTGATGAGCTCCTCAAAGAGGCGAGCAGCTTCATTTTTCTTTCCATGTCGGAGCTTAAATAAAGCAGCCTCTCGCATGATAACAGCAAGTTTATTGTCTTCAGTCATGGCATTGGACCACCACTGTATTGCAGAATCAAATACAGCATCAGCACCATCTATGTCACCAGCACGTTCTTTGAGTGCCACAATGGTGGCAGTAGTTGCAGGCATATGTTGAATATCTTGTATTTTTAGCAGTGACTCAGCTGCTATTTGAGGATGGCCAGCAGATGCCGCAACCTGTGCCCTTGCAAGCAGGATGGCATTTGACTTATCAGGAAACTTATTTGCAAAATTCCCAAGTATCTCCTCAGCCTTATTGGCTTTGTTTTCTCTCACATGCACAGCAGCTTGGAGAAGCACTGGCATTATACTCTTCGGAAACATGGTTGGAAGTGCAGAAGCAAGTTCTCTGGCCTGCATATCGTTTTATAATTAGCTAAAGAATCACAAGAAATTTCTGAAAGCAAATATTCTCAATATAAAATAAATAAGGAAAGAGAAAAGGAATTGAAACTATATAATAAGTAAGAGGAATCTCAAACAAATTTCTGAAAATGCATTATCTGACTGCCGCATTAGAATGAAATATATTGCCAGTGTAAAACATATTATTGCGAAATTAGAACAATCACAAAATCTAATGAGAAGGAACAGCTCTTGTAAATGCATTACCTGATCCAACTTGTTAGAATGTAGTAGTAATAACAAACGATTAACATATATCGCTTCCCTCTGCTTTGGGGAGAGCTTTAAGTCAAGGCCGCTAGCAAGAGAGAAGGTAGGTCCTTCACCTCTGACTATCAGCTTATCAAGCTTTCTCAAACCATCAGACACATCCTTTGGGGCCTTTAATGCAATAAGGTTGCTTTTTGCCACCGCAAGTGATGTTTCATCTGCCAAATTTTTCTTGATAAGAGTGGAGTAAGCTTCTAGAGCTTCTGAATTGTTTCCTAGGACCTGCAGAAACCATTCAAAACCTGTTGAATTACTCTCTCCGACAAACGGAGAAACAAAAGAATGCTAATATTACATCGCTGAGAACCTGATGAACATATCCTAGTTGAACAGCTACAGGTGCCAACTCAATTTCTATGTCATCATCCAATAAATTCTCTTCCATCAATGTTTCCTGGCCAATTCTGCATAAGATAAGTGTCAGCTTAAGCATCAAACAGATTCTCAATTTGCATGATATCATGATGAAGTGCAGGCAAGTCTCTGAGGCATTTTAAAAGTAGTGCTAGACCTACCCAACATGAAGTGAAAAGAAAAAAAAATGTGGATACACTTCTTCATTGGAAGGTGTATGGGTGGATATGACAAATTGTCTTCTTTTCTTTTCTATTGTCTTATAGGTACTTGACCCATGCAACTCCTTGTTGCAGGAACATGAAGGTACTTGATCCAAGGCAAAGGATCAAACTCGACTTCCATACATTGTCCACATACAACTCCTTGTTGCAGGAACATAAAAATTAAAGCTCACACTTGTCGGTTTCAAATATACAGAGTTATAATCATTCTCGACATCAAATTCTGAAATGATAAGCACGAAACTGGAAATTATTTAATTGATTGCTAATCGAATTTCCTGAGATTGCACATCACCTTCGAGCTGACAGCAAAAGTTGTTCCGCATCTTTATGCTTGTTTCTTTCTATCAACGAGCAAGCAACATTGTAAGCTAATTCAAAACTGCTTGTTGGTTTAAGTCTGAGAGACTCAATTGTCCCCTGGACTTCAGTAGCCCTGCCAGCAGTAACCAACGCAGCAACAAAATTGATTTCTAAAGAATCTATCTTGGACCTCTGAAGATTTTGATATACATCAACGCATGCATCCATTTTTCCTAAACGAAATAAAATCTGCGACTCTAACAACATAGCTGCAGAGTCCCCGTTATGCCCTTTCAAAGACACCAAAGCTTCATCCAACTTATTTTGTCGATATAAGCAATATGCCTATTCAGAAAAGAAAAAAAAAATTAAAAAAGAAAAGGAAAAAAGGCATTAATCTATGAGAGATAAACCCTAGTTTTGGGCAGTTAAATGGATTATCCTACTTTAAGAGCCGGAAACAGTTTATGAATACAAAACATCCCAGATGCTGAAATCAGAAAATATGAACAGATACAGAAGATGATTGCAACTTCCATTAGTAAGGATAACAAAATTGCTACCATGTATATAAATGTATACACAGATACATATCTATGGAGATTGTAAATGCATCCTCCAAATCACTAACCTTCAGATTCGATAGCCAAGATAAACAAATACACAGGATTGCAACTTTTATTAGTGTTGTTGATAAAAGAGGATAATGAAAAAGTTGTATATGTATATAAATGTATAGATAGATATATATAGCGAGTAATGCATCCCCAAAATCACTGAACATTCATATTTACTAATCTGTGTACAGTTTACCTCAGTAGTCTGGCACAAACAATCTAATGGTGGTGGTTTATGTTCACTAAAATGGTTTTCAGATAAATGCTTCAAACTCCTAACAAGGACTACAAAGGTGTCAAACATCTATAGCAAAAGGAACATAACACCACCCAAAACTAAGCCAAACTTCCTAATGCGTTCAGCTGCAATCAGAATTCTTTTACAGTTACAGAACCTTACTCTGCACATTGAATAAGAAGCTGCGAAACAATAAATCTGAGCTCAAATTCACAAACAAAATTCATCGAAGTACCTTGAAGAAAGTTAAATCTATTGAAGATTTCCTGGATAATTTTTCAACTGCGGATAAAGCATCGTCAATCTTGTCGTTTTTAATCAGAGCCACGACTTTACACCGAATCGCATCCTCATCTCCCGGCGCAATCGAAAGAACTAAAACCCCAAATCATAGACCAAATTAAAATGAGAATTAAAACAATCAACAAATAAAAATTAATATTAGCATCGCGATTTTATATATGAAATCTCTTAGCTGGTTTGAATGCGGAAACCAGTGAATTGAGTCTACATACCTTGATCTGAGACCCTAACGGCTAGGTGAAATTCGGAGCGTTGGATGTGACGATTGAGGGACGTGAAGAGATCTTCAATTGGCACGGTCGGGGTTGGGGCCGCGGCGGCAGCCGCTTTCGGCGCCATTTTTAGCTTCGACTTCTGCAGGCACGGCGGCGGAGGGGGCGAGAGGGAGATGCAGAGAAATTAGAGGTATTACAGATTTTGACACGTAATTGGAAATTGGGAATATATGGACATATTATTGAGGAATAATTAAATCTATTTTTCCAGCACTATATAATGTTATAAATCCATAATATATTACATTGACTAAGAATATCAAGTCTCTGAATAAATTGGTAGGTTTACTATTATATATTTTATCATTATTCTAAACATCAAAGTAAATCTTTTTTATTAAAATATACTCCCTCCGTCTGTGATAAAATGTCTCATTTTACTATAAATGGACGTCCGCAATAAAATGTCTCATTTCATTTTTACTATTTTTGGTAAATGGGTCCCACACTCCACTAACTCATTATACTCATATTTCATTATAAAACTAATATATAAAAGTGAGACCCATATTCCACTACATTTTTCCACCCACTTTCATTCATATTTATTAACAAAGTCAAACAATTTCTTAAAACCCGCACTGAGTCAAATTGGATCGGTTTATCGCAGACGGAGGGAGTATTTCTCACGTGTTTAATATTTATTTCGTCTGTAAAAATGTAGTTATTTTTTAGCCACTTTTGAGTGTTAACGTTGAAAATAACACAAATATACACAAAAAAGGGTCAAATTGTTGTAATATTTCATTTTCAAACTAACATATAATTAGTATGTAGCGTATATGTCGGTTAAATAGTAATGTGTATATACCGTGTAAAGTACAGATTGTAACCTGTAATAATTAATATTATCATATAACGTAGTATATGTTATGTTAGTGAGAAAGACAAAGACCGCAAGCTAGCCGATCTACCAAGAATATATATGTTGGTAATTAACTCAAAATAAAAAAGGAAAAAATAATATGTTGGTAATGTTGGCTAAAAGACTTTAATCTTTATAATAATATGTAGCTGAAACACTTATGTTTTTTCCCAAACGACTATCTGAATAATTTGAATCTAATTATAAAAATGGCTTATATTTCGATCACACATTACACATATGGCATTAACCATTTCAGTCCGATTGATGTAGCTAGCTAGAGTTAGTTTTTGTAATTATACTATCAAGTCTAAACGGCAAGATTGGTCCCTGAAACTTAAACAATTAATTAAGTAGAGAGCACGCAGTAGAAATAAATTATGAACGATAGCAGAAAGATTTTCCCAGAAAATTAACAAATTGATCAAAATTAACATATATTTCTTTTCATTTTATCAATGTTTGCATGCATGCATAATAGGCTTTTATACTCTTTCTCTTCTCATTATTCAATCCTTTTAGGGTTCTTGTATTTCAAACTCAATTGCATTAAGTCAGAACATGCACTTCTTCATAATTACATTAAGATACATAAAATTGAATGTCATGTCCTTCAATCGATTAATTTCCTGAATTAGCTAATTACCCCTACAGATATCTGTGTATCTGTTCTATTTTCTAAGTACACTGAATTTAATATTATACATGAAGTACAAGATATTGAGATGAAACAAAATGACCATATGCTAATTAGCACATTCAAATGCAGTTATAGTGCTTAATTAGAAGATAATTAATTCTCAAAATATATTTATATAGGTGGAGTTGTTGGCAAAGACGTCTCACTCCTTGGTGTATATGTGTATAACCAATTAAATATGATCATAAGCGCTACCTCTATAGTTTCTTTAATTTTCCTATACATACAAATAGAGTAGTACTTTTTAATTACTACTTGATAGGCTTATTTATAAGCCAGCGGCTCCTTAATGAACTGATAGAGCTACATCAATGTAGTAATTAAACACAAGGCCATGACTACCATCTAGGCAAACGGAAGTCGCGGCCTATTTTTTCCCCTACCGCTACACCTCCATATCCAGATTTGTAACAGTAGATATTCTATAAAGTTTATTATTATGTAAGGTTTATTTCTGTGTGCCAACATGAGGGTCAAAGTGTCGCTCGATGTTCCAAGAAGTGACTGAACAGACAACTCGAAGACTTTTAGTGAGATATACTCCGCAATTTACACATAGTTCAGTATACATGGAGTCTTATCTACTTCGAGTTGGATAACGAGTTGTTCATCTTATTGGAAGACAACTTCTTTATCTACAAGGAACATATTTATCTATAAGGAACTAATATTGTTTGGCCCAAAACTCAAAATTTAAAGGCCAACTTTCGTTCCAATATTATTTTTCCTCATTCATATTATTCATATCATTGATGAGTGCTATTTGTCTGATATTTACCTAGTATGAGTTTCAGTCTCTGTGCTACTAATGGAGTTTTTATGAGATAATTACTAATTAGTATATGAGTTTTTATTCATATCTCTTGTAAACGGATTAGCCAAATTTTCAAGCTTCATGCACTACTTGTGTGCCTTATTAATTTTTAATAACATAAAACTCAAGTACATACAACTGAATATAGAAGAGTGTGATGTGAGATTCCCTATCCATTTTTAATGTCTCACTTTCATATCTCATTTTTAACTTTTTATAGTTTTTATTCATTTTATTTTCTCAATTTGAATTTCTTACAATTTAGTTACTAATAATTTTAGGATTATTAATTAAGGCTTAGTAATCCAATTAGGGAGAGTTTACTTATAAGGATTGGTCTAGATAGATAATAATGGTATAAGCTAGCTAATTCATTGTCTAATAAAATAGATTGGAGTTTTAAGATACCTCAAATAATTTCTATAATTTTATTTTTATTTTGGAAGATTCTTAATTAATAATTGAGTTTCAGGATTAATTAATCCATAGTTGGGGTTTTGTGATGAATAGAATTATATAATAATAATTTTTATAAAATAATAAATAAATGATGGGACACTAAAATTTGTAGGATAGAGGATCTCATCCAAATTACTCGATCGGCGAAGTTAATTACTTTGGTGGATAAAAGTACATAAACAAGCTAGATTATTTCATATTATTCAATTTTTTCCAATTTTCACTTTTCTTGATTTCATGTGCAGCACATCATATGTGAGAATGAGAAATCATTTTCACCATTTCGATCATGAAAATTTATAATAAATGCATCTTTTTGCTGGATGAACGCAGTATTTGAGTTTCAGTCCCACTAAAAGCGAAAATTCTATGTTTTTTATGCTATAAATTTCATTGCTAATTCATATCTCTATATGTTTAGTGTTGTGTTCTCATATTCTTATCACAAAGCAATGGCGGATCCAGTTATAGCCCCAAATTTTTTGATGTATTTATTAAAAAATTATGAATTTCTTAAATTTATGTACCCCTTCGTAGCAGGCTCGGTCTTTCGTTTTTCTTTGGACTTTCGTTTTATTTGGGTCTTGACTAAACTTAGCCCATTTATTTATTTTATGAAAGAAATAGAAATTAGAGAGACATAGAGCCACGACTTGAGAAAGAAAGTGATAAAAAGAGATTTGAGAGAAAGAGTCGCACAGAAACGCCAAGAGAGAGAGAGACATCAATTAGTCAGGGCCAAGCCAAGGGGAAAAAATTTGGCTACTGCGGCTGCTCTAAAATAAAAAATCTGACTGAAACCCTATACACACATCGGACGTTCCAAAGTAGTTTCTTTTGCCTAAAGTAAAACTGTCCGCCGTCTTCCAGTTCCAGCCACAAATTGCTGCTCAATAATTGAAAAACCCTATACACGACGTCCACGTCTTCCAGTTCCAGCCAGTGTCCTCTCCGTTGTGGTTGCTCAAGCAGCCACCGTCGGACGTCGCCCCACCACCGTCCGCCGTCGTC
>JAYDZE010558366.1:0-12871 GCA_034509125.1 Monilaria moniliformis | reverse complement strand
GATTGAGTGTAGATTTCAAATTTAAAATTTTTAATTATTGTGACCGGTTCCGGTTAACCGAATAACCGGCCGGTTATAACCGGCCGGTTATTCGGTTAACCGATTATGTTATTCGGTTCGGTTCCGGTTCCGGTTCCGTTTTTTGGCTCTTATTCGGTTCCGGTTAACCGGCCGGATAAGTAGCCCTAACTATTTCCAGTGGACCGAAAGTATCAATTTATCAAATGATACATGCTGAAGCAGTTGTATGAACTTATTTTAAGGAATCAATAAGTTTGTGATTTTGGTAGAGGAAAAGTCCAAAATAATCTACATCGAAAGAACAAATCTAAGACAACTTTCAAATAATAACTTGTAACTGAGTTCGAATTAAAAAATCTTGTAGTACAACTAATTTTACGATGAATCCTATCGTAGAATGGATGTAATGAGATATCTGTGGCCCAACCAGTTAGCCCTATTGCATTGATCGAGATTCTTTATCTTGGAAAACAGAGCAAGTCATACTAACAATATCTTAGCAGATACCCTAATTTACTACACAAATATTTCAATATTTTTCTTGCCTTTCATTGTTCTAAAAGTGTCTCTTTTTTCTGTCATAATTTTTCCCATTTAGCTTTTTATCTGCAAAAGTTTCACTCATTGTTCACGACCATTGACCTTTAGGTTCATTTCTCTTTATATAAATTACCGGGATATTCAAAACAAAAAACAAGAGAGAGAGAGAGAAGAGTTACATATATATAGCACTGTATGTAAAACTAACAACTGGAGGTGAACTGGACATAAAATTTATAAGGTTGGAACCTAGAACTTCATTTTTCTGGAAGAACATATAAAAAGAAAAATCTGCCATGAATTATCCATCTGAAACTGATGAAATGAGCATACACTTTGTACACAGTGCAGATTATTTTTCCCTTTGCATCCAATAAAATTCAAGGAGAGAAACATATGAGATGAGGAAGGAGAAGGATATGCAATGATGAGCCCTAATTACAACACATGTACAAGAGATGTTGACAAGAGGTGCCATGTCAGTATATGGTGTCGATAGTCAGCTTCCTCTTCGGAGGTGATTTCTCTACAACTTGTTTCTGCAAGTCCATGAAGGTTGCACCTTTGTGGGCAAACAATCTCCGCAAATTGATCACAGAAAGCTCGTTAAAGCTAGCAACGGCTAGGTCAGCTTGCCCCAGATGATACCTGGTTTAAATTGAACATCAGCATGTTGAACAGAAAATGGACTCGAGGCTGAGAATAGAATGATAGGTTTTTCTTTTTGGTATGTGAAGGAGAGGTTGCAAAAAGTTATTAACATGATTCAAATCATTGACATATCTAAATAGCATGTGCCAAAGTGAGAAATATGTGGGTCACATACGCTGGATGGGTACCAATTAAAGCTACAGCCATCATCGTACAATTATGAGCAGCTGTTATTCCCCGGGGGTCATCCTCAAATACAACACACTTGGAAGGTTTTCTGTCCAACTGTAACAATTTTTTGGTAAATGGCGAGAATTAGAGTGCTGCTTCACCCCAACTTAAATATTCCCATATCGAATATGTGAAGTATTTTTCTTTGCTATTTCAGCAAAATCCCTAGCCAGAAAGCAAAATATACAGCTGAATGTACCTTAACAGACGCTGAAAGGAATCTATGGGCTAGGGACTCCATGCCATCTTCCTCAGACACTACGGCCTGCAACTCCAAAAGGGAAACTTTAGCTTTCAGAAACAAGTAATGATCTTGCATTTTAACCTAATGAATATCAGTTCAAGAGGACAGAGAAATTTGGAGCGAGGTGTCACTTTGTTGATTTCCAGGTACAACATATGGCCTAAAGGAAAGCATCTGCATGTAAGACTAAATCCAGTCCGGGTAAAAACAATACTTTGATTTGAATCAGAACAAGTTACGACGTACATGAAAGATCACACAAAATATTAATCAACATTGGACAGTGGCCAGGAGAAGAATATAATTCACTGTGGTAGAGGTTAAGGAAAGGCAAACCAAAATGACAAGTTTATAATATCCAATATCAATTATACACATGTGATTAACACTTGAAAGTAATTAAAAAGAACACCGTAAATATACATTCATCCATTATTTGAATTTGCAAGTAAAAGCATGTCTGTTAGCATCTTCGTGCCTGCGTGCAAGCATGCACACTACACATACACGCTAACACGCGCACACATAGACAGAGAGACAGAGAGACACAGAGAGAGAGAGAGAGAGAGAGAGAGACCTGGAAATAATTTTTCAGGCCCATCCTTTCTAAAGTGCCAACCATGTTCTTACGGTCAAGACTTGAAACAACTGCACAAGGGATGCGAGATGTAGACAGAGCATCTAACCATTCCTTTAGACCTTCCACGGGTTCTGAAAACTAAAGAGAGGATAAAAGAATTAATTGCAGTACATAAGAAAAGCAGAGCACACAAACAAAAGTTATTGAACATCTTACTTTGACAAGGTTGTCATAATATAACTGAGAGAGCCTGGACTTCAGTCTATCTATATCATCTTCAGCTTTTTCCCAACGCAATACCTAAATTTTGTCAAAGAAAGACCATCAGGACTTTGGTGGAGGAATTGAACCTTCAACAAAGTATTATTAATCTTTTTGCATAGACAAGCTTATGTAAACTTCCTTATGATGCTGCCCATTAAACAATAGAATAACCTAAAGTAGTAGGCAAAGGTTTATCACACCACATAATTTTCAATCTGTAATCACTATCATAACAATATAAAGACAAAAATAGCAGAGTAATAGTAAGTGATAAATCAAATCATGCTTGTTTGGAAAAGTATGCGAAACTCAACTAAAATGCACTTCAAGTCAACCTATGTTTAAGTCAAATCATGTACGACAGATACCAGGTAGAGTACAAAAGACCGAAATCAAGAAGATTAGCAACAAACAATTATGTAGAGCAGTAAAATGACACAGTAACTTCATTTGTCTTCCTCATTGCAGATAAAGAATAGAGATTCCTACCAAACTCCCCTATCATCAAATCATACTCGAAGTTGCAGACAAGAAGCTATTCGATTACCAAAGATAAGAGTAAATTTGGATACCAATCACACACTTTATCTGCTACAAATACATGAGTCTTTGCAGAATAGCATCTCTGTTAAATCCCCATTAGCTATAGCAAATGATATATTTTGTTTACTATGCATATATCTTCATTATGACATAGTTTACCAAGCCTTTAAATAGCCTTATTACTATAAAGTAAAGAAATTGATCCAAGGCCAATAAAGGGCATCACAGGTCCCCAATTCATTAATAGATGACTGCTGAAACAAGCAATGCAATGGGAAAATTCTTTACAGCATGGTCCACATTCAATGAACTAAGAAGAGGATTAAATCAGATATCAATTTAATTCCATGTATGGAACCTGTTGCTTATGGTATTTTTATTATTATTATTGAAGAAATACAAAGTGACTCCCACACACACTAACCCCTCTAAGTGACTCGATCCCCCAACCTACTAGTTGAAGGGGAAAATTCATTTACACCTCTTGCTAATGATATAATGAAATAAATATTGGTTCAAAAGTTTGAAGAAAGCAATACCCCAAGACAAGTTTGTAAAACTTACAATCATGGGTCTGGAAAATCTAGTATTAGAAATTCACGGCATTACTAACATTCTTCACAAGGGTGTTTACTTCGAATGATAGGATAAATTGATAAAAATATAGGATTGTGTATTTGGAGGATAATATAGTCAAAAGAGTTTAAAATTAATCAATCCATCAAAATAAATAGTATATCATCTTATATTATTTTTATCTATCCATCTCATCACTCAAAGTAAACGCTCCCCATATAACTATCATCTATACTCCCTTCGTCCACGAAGAGTGTGGTGTGGAGGGGAGGGCACTGATTTTACGAAAAATATCGGAAGAAGTATTTTAAGTGGAAATGGGTCTCACAAAGGATATTGGGTATGGGATAAGTATTGGGATATAAGTTTATGGGCCCACTAAAAAGTAAATGTAAGCGACAGGTTTTTTTTGTAAATATTAAGTGTGAATAATGACAAAATATAAGGGGTTATGTCCTAAAATTTCTGGGAGGATGGACGAAAATGGCAATAAGACCACAATCTTCGTGGATGGAGAGAGTAATAGTTTCTCATAAGTTGATTGAAGCAAAGGAATTAGCTCCTACCCGATGCATACATGTTTAAGTGAAGGCAAGGCAAACCACCAAAGCCTAGCAGCACTGTATTTTTAAGATCAAAGATCTCACTGTTTATTGTTTAAGAGAAGAAATGAAGGGCAATAACATATTTCTTAAGTGGGACGGACAGTGCACAGGGCACAACCTCCAATCACTGCACAGAGAACTCAATAAAAGCATGGCTATGGGGGAAGTCATGCAACAACTAACAGAATACTTGGACACAACAAATATCACAATATCTAAACTCATATTCTAGATTAAAAATAGCAAGTACTTGAAAAAAAAGTGCTTTGGCAAACAGAAGTGTCACAAGAGGTAACCCCCATAGTTAATCACTTCCCATTCTAAATATAGAACTTTTTAGTGCCCCGGTCCTACTTCGTGGCAACCCCTCATACAGCCACACACACACACTAAACATTAAAATTTTCGCCGCCTCGCTCTTGCTACCCATATCAAAGGAATAGGTAGTTCCTAAAATGATGCTTCTAGATGAAACAGACCAACACCCGTTAGTACGAAATACCAGATAAGACCCCCTTTCCCAGAAGGGAAAAAAAATAATAAATAAATAAAAATAATAATAATTAAAAGATTAACTTTACAAGACCAGCTGAAAAGTTCAACTTTTAACCTTTTGAAGCTTTCTATTAAACTTAATCTTCCAGAAGAACGTCATAGAAACCTATCCAAACACATGTACCATCCCAACCATTCTCTCCTCACATAACAAGGAAAATACCTTGACATGAGAAAATGAATATACTTGTCTGAAATGTCAATAAACGCCAATGCATGGATTCACTGCCTATAGTCAATTTAGAAAACATATAAAGTATAAATGTAATAATTCTTCAATACCCAATCAAATTAAATTATTATACATAAAGTTTACGTCTTATTAAAAGCTATAAATTGCGGGAAAGAGCACATGAAAAATCATTGTTAGATTCAGACCTTGTGCAGAACATGATCAGCACCAGCATAAAGCAAAAATCTTTGTACATTGTCATCGTTAGGAATCTCCTTTCCTGCAAAATAAGTGTTTTCTTCTCAAATCTATAGGAATTCACAAAAACCTAGTAGAGGTGCGCAAAGTCTTAATTTTCCTATTAAAAGGCGTCAAAGCACAGATTTTCACCAACTGGATTTGCTAAATAGTTAAAACCATGAAATAAAAATGTCCTCAATCATAACAAACTCTTGACCTCTTTAGAAGCTCTAGACATTGTTTATTTGTATGTAAAATTAGTAGTGAACTAGAAATACCTCAAACTTAATGAAGCTCTTCTTGGCTTCTATCCATACATTGTAGAATAAATCAATGATAAACTAAAACATAACTTTCTGCAAGTATACATCCACAGGGCTACTTTAAAAGAAACATATTTCACGTAACATCGAATAAACAGCTCTTTTTGGCAACCAAATTTCAAGTACATTGAAGCCAATGCTATAGTAGCACCAGCAACTAGATATTGATTAATCATCACGACGTACATAGCTCAGTGAAAAAGCTAACTTCGTAGCCCATACAACTATGAAAATGTCGCTACATCCTCAATTAAAGCATATAAGCAAGTTTGTTTTCTGTAAATGAAAAGGCTGCATTCTTTATTGAATTTCACTGTGGATATTAACACAAAGCTCAATGCTGGATATTCCTATGTGCTAATATATGTATCAATGTTGTTCATACTTCATGCACTTATCATGCATATGTCCTAGGGATTTGTTTCCAACTGTTAGTCAAGCTTTTGCACTTTAGAATCTGACAACCACATTGAATCCACACATAACAAAATAAGCAACTGTTATCTCAACTACAGACCCATACTATGGGTTAGTCTTTCTAAACCTGAATCTACAACAATGAGAAATTAACCGACCCAAGTGAAATGCCTTCACCTTCTTCAGATGCAAGTTGTTCCCAAGCACGCAATTTTAAGGCTTGAGTATCTGCCTGTAAAAGAAACAAGGAGTACATATTCAGTAGAAATACATGCAATGTACATAGTTAAAATTGTAATATGTACAGTAAAATGCCATTCAAATTAGAAACTTGTACATTTTGAAAGGGGGGGTATTTAATTTAAGCTAGAATTTTAGCATAAGAAAAAAATTTGATTGCATGCTGCCACAGGACTAATCCATGTGGTGCAGAGATGATAAGATTGTTTTGAGTTGGGCTAGTACAGGTGTAAATATATAAGCACTGATTTCCTCTTACTAGACTTCAAGGTGAGTAACCATTATATATATATATATATATATATATGTAGAGGTAATCACAAACTTGCGATAATCACCTCAAACAGAGTTGAGTATACAAACTATAATTACTGCAAAATGCAAACACATACTAACAGTAAGCTCCGATTCCAAAGAAGCAATGATCAAACAGCAACAGCAATATTCATTTGGAGAGGAAAGAGGTGCAACAGCAATATTTGTTTGATTAGACAAAGCCACTTTATAGGATTTCGGCAAGAGTGCCAATTATAGCAGCAGTAATTATTTGATTACATGACATAATACATTTACTTTATGGATAACTTCATGGTCTTTCAGGTTCATGTTGGCATCTGTCTAGATATTCACACCACCATTACCATTAGCAACTACATATTAATATAAGCACAACCCCCCCCCCCCCAACCGAAAGAAGAAGAAGGTATATACAAGTCAAATACATGAACACATACTGTCATCAAACAACTGTCTTTCAGGAATGTGGAATGACCAAAAACAGCAGTAGCACAGAAAAACAGCATGACCAAATACTCATGATTATAACTAAAAGTTTACCACAACATCCCAAGAGAATATGAGGCCATAGGCTTCATCAGGCTTCATGGCATAGCGAATTCGTTGGAGGAAACCTTCTTGCATTCTGTCATTTAAAAAATCCTAGTATGACACCAACAATACAAACCCATTAAGTTTCAGTAACTGATCTGCTTGCTGATTTCCAAGAAAAGTGAATTGTAGAGAATAAGATGTGATGACAAAATACACACCCAAAACTTACCACATCAACTTTAAGGGGACCTTCGGGTCTAAATGTCTCAAAACCTTCGCCATATTCTGCTCCAATTACCTGAAGAATTCAGCAAAATTAGTCCACAGAGAATTACTGATTGCGAAGCGTGAAATTGAAACTTCATAATCAATATATTTTGTCATAATGAAACCCAAGAATTAGTTAAAACTCTCAAAATGCTACGAATTAAAGAAACTACAAATTCGACAAAATAATAATAATTCATAAAACGAACAAAAAGGGAACCTCCTACTGATGTTTCTTTTTTCTCACCACCAAAAAACTCAAAGAAACAGCTCAAACACCTATAATTACTATATAAAAAAAATCTCCGAATTCTTAAATTCATGAAGTAAGAAACTGAAAAGTCGATGGAACCACGCGAACCGAAATCCCAAAGAGTTCACAAAAAGGAAGATCAAAATAACAAAGCGGGAAAAACTAAAAGAATTAAGGGGAAATGAAAAGAGAGCAGAAAGCACCTCCTCCATGAAAATCTTGTTGGGTATATTGGGGAACCCGTCAAGCTGCCCATTTTCATCCGACCCGAAAGCGTTCCTAACCACTAAAGACTTACTCCGGCGCTGCTGCTCTTCCGCTGCGCTTGAGCGATTTAATTTCTGGTAACGGCAGATTAAAAGAGGCGAATGATTACAAAGAAACAGAACAAACAACTTTGAATCATAAAAGAGGAATTAGCGAAGAGAAGAGAGTACCGAAAATGTGAGTTTAGATGAGGTAAAGAGAAAGAAAGGGCAGACGGGAGTGACAGGTAGCAGAGAACAAGTGGTGAAGCTCAGAGCATTCTCCATTTTCGGGAGGGCAACCGAGCTCTGGAAGAGTCGTTAAAATATAGGTGTTTTTATTATTATGGGCTTTATTTTTAGATTTGATGAGTGGGCTTCTTTTACTTTCTTTTGGGTGCTTTTATGACCGAGACCTGTGTTTCACCCGCACATTATTGTGCGGCCATAAATTTTAAACTCTATTTCATTTCACATTGCGTAGTTAGAAACTCACAATGTATGAAAATATACTATTCCCATAAATGCATAAATTTTTTATCTTTATTCAATATGAGTTTTTTATACTATTTTTCTTTGAAAAGCTAGATTATCCTTTTATATGGCTAAAAAAAAATTGTTAAAGTTGACATGACTTTTTTTTTTTTCCTTTTTTTTAGATTATTCTCGGTCTTATTCTTCAAAATACTACCGAAAACTAAAAAATAGAAAAAAGAACATCAACCAACTTTCACAATACTGCATCCAGTTTTCGTGTAAGAGGGTGATTGTTTATGTCTTTAAAACTTCGACCAACTTTATTAAATGTAAATTTGGTGACGCGGTCGTCGTTAGCACGTTCAAAATAAATTTATAGTCTAACATCACAGTTATATAGCAAGCAGTAAGCACAAGATCGATACTTAGGGAGTTGATAAGTGTTTTCTCTTTGTCTCTCCAAAGTGTTGTAAAATGTTGGGTTAGTTGGTTGGTTGGTCTCAGCGGCCGGTTTGAGTAAAGCAAACAAATTAAAATAAACTGACAAAAAAAACTATCAATAAAATAAACGATGTGATATGGGACTTGACTTGTTAAGCATATACTCGTATCCGGTCGTTGCAAAGGTTTTTACTACATACTCATGTCAGTGGTTATAGACAAGGAATGTTGAAGTTCCTTTTTACTCGTCACCGCCCCTGACAAATCCATTCCTCATCCATCCTTACTTATTAGAGATAATTCACTCTGTATCTTGGTCAATAAACTTTGTCCCAAAATTATCATCCGGCGTGTTGATCAAGGAACATTTAAACTAGGTGGACCAGTAAAGGAATTCTTATGTATGCCCCTCTTGACATACAGTCCTCTAGTTCGGTTACCTCGTCTGCCCCATGATAAGATTTCGTATGGTACTTTAGTCAATGCTGCTTTGCATTCATGTTAGAAACTAGCTACTCGGATCAATGTGGAGTCTCCTTGCTTCAAGAGTATACATCTACCTTCCATCATAACTCATGCCTCTTTCATGAAATTCGTCATATTTTGCCCAAAACGCGCCCCTTCACTACCCAGAACACCTATTTGCCAAAATGTGCCCTCCTAGACACAAAAACAAAACAAAGGATGCTACAGACTCGATCTACACTTCTTAAATGAACAAAAAAGAGCACAAAAAATGGGTTCATCACATTTACACACTTAAAGTACGATTGTCCTCAAGCGTGTGCTTGTGATTTGGCCAAAACACAAGAAAAGACTAAACAAAAGATGGAACAAATGACAAGATACTATAAATGTCAGCAAGATCAGAATAATGATCGCATTGAGCATAATAAATCCCTTATAATTATAAAATGACAGGGATATCACACATGCAAAAACCACCAGACAAGTCAAGATAGAAGTTTGAGCAATATGGGGTTTCCTCACTAACTCTTTTCACTATTGTGTATTAGGCTAAATGTTTACACTCATTACAACCTTAGCAATATGGGATCCCTTAGTCTTAGTTCTAAGTGCTCATCAATTGGTCTTTTTATTGGTTATAATGTGGCTTAAGACATTAGGTATGAAGTATTTGTTCTGATGCTAAGGTCATCTGAACTCAAAATTGGGCAATAGGTGTCCAACCTTTTTCTTCTATCTTTATCTTATTGCGGCCTAAGTACAGTCATTGTGATGCATGGCTGAACGCCAAATGCATCTTTGGTCTTGGGTGGATGATTATACACACACGCGCGCGCGCACACACACACATATGAATCTTGGGCCACATTCTTCGCCCTAATCCAAATGGAACGAACTCAAAATATTGCCCTTTTAAACCAATATTACCATTGAAGACCCTGTCATATGAGAACTCATTTGGATTTTCCAAGCACTTGGGATCTCTCCCAATGGCGAATGCATTAAAATAAACCATCGTTTATTACTCAACTTCATAGCCATCTAGAACGTATTTCTCCATCGATTCTCTTTGTACAAGCAGTGGAATCAGTGGGTACAATCGCAAACTCTTATTTACTACTGCTTTTAGATATGGAAATTTTGGCAAATCATCTTCATCAACTTTTCCCTTTTTTCCCATAAACTTCTTTCCATTTTGCAATTTTTTCATGATAATGGGTGCTTTGATCAATGAAGTCATTGTCCAAATAATTACTCACATACTTGTATCTGCCCCAGCTGTAAAGAAGTTCTGGAAATAAAGAAAGAAAAAGGACCAAGTTTGTATCCATGTAACTAAAATAAAATAATAAGCATAAACAAACAGCTGAATTATCCTATAAGGATATGATAATAAACTCTCATACACTTGATTTAATATCTAGGATTAGTTTACTAATGCGAATTTTAGATACTTTCTAGTTAAGAGTAAATGCACCTAAACAAACGAAGTTTCACTAAATTATGATTTTGTATATAAATTAAGAATTGTGTCTCTAGATACACAAACTTTTAATCATTCTGATTTTTCACACAGTTGCCAATTCCTAGAGAACTAATGCCATCATGGCTAGTTGGTATGACAAATTAACGTATCATAGTAGCTGAAGTTGCATTGACATCCAATTAGGTCATTTAGTACATTCGTCGTTCAAGGCATGTAGACATTTCAAGAGTCAACATTAGGAATAATTTGGGGCAATTGACAACCGTGTAATAAATCAAAATAATTTAAAGTTTGTATATTTAGTGACATAATTTTTAGTTTATGTGCAAAAGCAAATTAGGTGAAAATGTATATATTTAGACGCAATTAACCTTTCTAATTACCAAAAGTAATAAGCTATTTTTAAGAAGAAGAAAAAAATCTAAGATGAAAAAACAAAGTAGAATCACGCAACGCACGCTGCTGGTGTGCTTTATGCTCGCAAGGATAAAACAACGATAAGGTTCAGTTCAGATTGATTGTCACATCTTTTTTCAAACTTCACTGAGTCATCTCAACGGGTCTGGTCTGCTTGATCCATTGTAATAGTGAATGTCCGAAATGCCCACTTGGCCATGGGTTCGGGCCGGGCCGCCCTAATAAAAAAATGACTTGTTAAAAAGATAACAACAAACCAATAAGTCCCAACTCAAGTGGCAAAGTTGATACACCACAATACTCTTCTTAGCGAGGGATTTTTGGTTCAAATTCTACCTGTGTGCGGTGTAGTAGTCCGACCTTGTGTGGATAATGTTCTCCCGCCTGCGTGTGGTGTGGTATTCTTACATTGTATGCATAGTGGTCTTCCATATACATGTGGTGTAGTGCTTTAATTGATATAATTTATATAATATATACCACATGTAATTTTCAAAAAAAAATTACTTGTTGGGTTGTGCAGGGCTATGTCTTTTAGTTGACCACTGAAATATTGGAACTGGACATATATTATATAATATGGCAATTCAATATCTTCTTTGTGTAAAAAACACAAAATTCTATTTAAGTAAGAGCTATGTATTATACACATATTTTTGTATATGTAGAAAATAATTTAATACATCTAACTAGGGGATGTTAGTTCAGCCCGAAATCTGCGGACTAGCCTGAATACCTCGCTATATTTAGAGGGTTGTAAATTTATAATTCGATAAAATTACAGCCCGATTAGCCCGCAATCCAAGTAGGACTGACACGAAACTCGATAGGATGGCTCGGTAGATTGGCCCTAAGACAATACTGCTTATTCTTCCGGCTTGTTTGACGACTGGTTTGACACTTTAATGATAATTTGATAAAATGAATAACTGCACAAAAATAATATAAAATTAACCATCCAATTTATATCCAATGTATATATATTAAATTTTTACTAATATAAAATAATATGTATTAAATTTTTACTAATATAATAATAAATAAACGAATTGAAAAATTCAAGTTCATTATAAGAAATATTTTCAATTGTAAAAATGCATTAAATTTTTATCGAAATGTGTTTATTTTCATTTTAAATTTACAAATTTTAAATAAGGTTTTCTAACATATCAAGATCAATTATAACTTATTCTTATATGTTTAATCATTCAGCAACTCAAGTTTAACCAAACGTCATTTTATCCAATGTCAAGTTTTTAATATTTATACTAATAATATTTAATCGTTGATAGGTTTATGAATTTGTTCCATCGTAAAAACGAACCTAACCAATCAAGAAATATTTATTTCTCACTCACCATAATACTATTGGATTAGTATATGGTATGGAGGGTGTCGAATCAACTAGGAATGAATGAATCCTTTAAGTATTTTCTACAACCAAAGAGGTTTTGCTGATGCCACCACGCCTAATTTCATTGCATTGGGGAAATACAAAATTTAAACAATTACTGAAACTTGGAAAACAATTTACTTATTGAATTTACTAAAGATTATACAAAGTTTTAGAATTCGAAAATCAAACAGAGAAACTCGAAGGTCATAGAAAGGTAATTGCGACTAGGGATGCCCGGTTTTTTTGGAACCGGCGGTTCGAACCGGAACCGGAACCGGCGGTTCCGGTTTTGGAACCGGAACCGGCGAAAACGGTTAAACCGGAACCGTGAATTCGGTTCCGGCGGTTCGGTTACGGTTCCGAAATTTTGGAACCGGAACCGGCGGTT
>JAYDZE010558355.1:0-12872 GCA_034509125.1 Monilaria moniliformis | reverse complement strand
TATATATATTTTCTACAATATTCCGGTTCAACCAGTGGTCTGACCGATCCGACCAGTTGAACCATGAAACGATAGCTTCGCCGGTTCGATCACCGGTCCGGTTTTTAAAACATTGGATTTTATCAACTTTAAAAAAGAATCTTCAGTTTCGCCAATTTAAATATTGAAATATGATGGGATGACCAAAAGTTTACGTACTACATATTGAAATACTTCAACGGAAATGGCGACCGGAAATTAAGGATTGTGATACTTTATTAACCTATTGTACTATTTTTAGTATATGGGAAAACGGATTCCTTATTTTAAATTTTCCCAATTTTGATAAATTTTTCTTCCATCTCTTCTTTCTCTCTCTCTATCTCTCTCTCTCTCGGACACATCTTGGTGGTGGCAGGCGTTGGCGGAGTCTGGCAGCGACAGCGGAGGTGTCAGGCGCTGCTGCAGTTTTAGGACGGTGGCTGGGCTGCTGCGCATTCTCGTCTGCTGAGCTGCTCGTCGGCGCGGAGACAGCGAAGAAGACGGCGGCGCGGAGAAGGCCTTGCTTCCAAGCTCTATCCAGCTAACCTCATATTTCCAAAGGCTGCCTCACTGTTACAAATGGAGAATATATTAGGTGCTCTCTAATTTTGGTGACTTCGTTTGTGAAGAATTCAATGCGAGTGGACAATTAGTGATGAGATTTAATTTATGTGGAATTATTATTTTTTTATTAGACAAGTCGTTTGCAACGAATATTTCGAATTGAATTGTAGGAGAATAGAATAACTTGTTCTTAGCTGTTTTCTTCAATTCTACACCTTTCCATCTTGATTCAACACTAAATTTTTCATCCAAAGTTGATTTAAAATTGCTTATGCTTCTCACGCTATTATGACTTACATAATTTCCATTTAGAGTAATTTTGAGGTGGGTATGATAGCTTAAAAATTCGTATTCACCCACAAAAGTAATTTTGAATTGTGAATGATAATTTAAAATTTTTCATTCACAATCAAAAATAATTTTAAATTTTGAATGATAACCTTAATATGCTGATTCACACACTGAATCACAACAAAAATAATATTCAAATTTTGAATAATAGTCTAAAAACCTCATTCACAATCAAGAGTAATTTAGTTGTGAATAATGGCATCAAAACTCCAATTGACAATCAAGAGCAATTTCAAGTTGTGAATAATAGCTTAAAAACTCTAATTCACAATCAAGAGTAATTTTGAATTGTTAATGATAGCCTAAAACTATCATTCACAATCAAGAGTAAAGTCAAGTTGTGAATGATAACTTAAAAACTCTAATTCACAACCAAGAGTAATTTTGAGTTGTGAATGATAGCCTAAAACTCATTCACAATTAAGAGAATTCTAAAATGTGAATGATACCCTAAACACTCTCATTCAAAACCAAGGGTAATTTCGAGTTGTAAATGATATCCTAAAACTCTCATTCACAACCAAGAGTATTTAAAGTTGTTAATGATAACCTAAAAACTCTCATTCACAACCAAAAGTATTTTGAATTATGAATGATAACCTAAAAACATTCATTTACAGCCAACAATAATTTCAAGTTGTGAATAATTGCCTCGAAACTCTGATTCACAACTAAGAGTAATTTCGAGTTGTACATGATAGCCAAAAAACTCTCATTCACAATCAATAGTAATTTCGAGTTGCGAATCATAACTTAAAAACTCTAATTCACAGCCAAGAGTAATTTTGAGTTGTGAATGATTGCCTAAAACTCTCATTCACAATCAAGAGTAATTTTAAATTGTGAATGATAGCTTAAAAACTCTGATTTACAACCAAGAGTAATTTCAAGTTGTGAATGAAACCAAGAGTAATTTTGAATAATGAATGATAGCCTAAAACTCCCATTTACAATCAAGAGTAATTTTGAGTTGTGAATGATAGCTTAAAAACTCTGATTCACAACCAAGAGTAATTTCAAGTTGTGAATGATAGCGTAAAACTCTCATTCACAACCAAGAGTATTTAGAATTATGAATGGTAGCCTAAACACTCCCATTCACAACCAAGGTATTTCGAGTCGTAAATAATATCCTAAAAACACTTATCAACAACAAAGAGTATTTTGAATTCTGAATAATTGCCTCAAAACTATGATGCACAACCAAGAATAATTTCTAGTTGTTAATGATAGTCTAAAAACTCTCCTTCACAATCTAGAGTAATTTCGAGTTGTGAATGGTTGCTTAAAAACTTAAATTCAGAACGAAAAGTAATTTAGAGTTGTGAATGATAGTCTAATACTCTCATTCTATAATCAAGAGTAATTTCTAGTTGTGGACGATATCTTTAAAACGTTGATTCACAACCAAGAGTAGTTTCAAGTTGAAAATGATAGCACAAAACTCTCATTCACAACTAAGAGTATTTTGAATTATGAATGATGGCCTAAACATTCTCATTCACAAACAAGAGTAATTTCGAGTTGTAAATGATATCCTAAAATCCCCATTCACAACCAAGAGTATTCTGAGTTGTGAATGATAGCCTAAAAATATTCATTACAACCAACGGTAGTTTCGAGTTGTAAAGATAGCCTAAAACTCTCATTCACAACTAAGTATATTCCAAGTTGTGAATGATTACTTAAAAACTCTAATTCACAATTAAGAGTAATTTTGAGTTGTGAATTACAGGGGTAAAATAGCAAGCATAGACATTTTTACCTTTTTTATTTAAGTGGACACTTTTTAAGTTTACTATATGAAAATGGACATTTTTAAGAGGCGATTTCTAAACTAGAACATCAAAATAGTCAAAACTAATAGTTAGACAAGAACTTTAAAAAACTAAAATATAGATGATTTTTAGACAAAAATGTCTTTCAACCTATTTTTCTCTCTATTTCTCTTATCTAGAGCTTCATCATATTTCTCTTTCTAATTCTTATATCTCTCTTTAACATTATCCTGCTACCGGCACCGCAAGCCTACCGCTTTCAAAGCCGCTCGCACGCCTATCCCGCCACCTACCGCCACAACTGCGCAATGCCAAAGCTTTCAATTTATGGTATGAATTGACCAATTGATACCTTGCATTCAAAACTTGCATATGCAAGTTTGGTATCCAAGACATGAATTAGATAAGTTAATATCATGCATACTAAACATGGATGATTTAGTATGCATGGTTTGAATTGATACCATGCAAGTTTGATTAGTCTGCAATGAATTCAGCTAGTTCATATCAGGGTTACCAGACCTGCGCCCGGCCAGCCTTGGCACTACGCATGCAGGTTTGGTAAGCCTGTTATGAATTGGTTGAATTCATATTAGGCTTACCAAACCTGCGCGCAGTACCATGGTTGGCTGCGTGCTTGTATGGCAAGCTGGCCTCACACAGGTATGGAAGCCTGGTACGAATTCAGTCAATTCATACCATGCTTACCAAACATGTGCATGCGGTGCTAAGGCTGGCCGCACGCAAGTTTGATAAGCTTGGTATAAATTCGGTCAATTCATATCAAGCATAGCAAACCTATGTGCACAGGTTTGATCCTGGTATGAATTCGGCCGATACATACCATGCTTACCAAACAAAAGTTACAAAAAAGTATAAGGAATTAACTTTTATTCCAAAAAATGTTTGTTATGCATGTTATGAATTCGCCCAATTCATACCATCATACCAACAAAGCTCTAAAACCAAACACACAAAATGAACAAAAATCATGATTCCAACAAAACATCAACAAAAATTGAAGAAACAATATTGTCCACCAATTCCAAAACGAACTGAATGAATGCGAAAATATAGAGAATAAGATCCAATGAATTGAACGAATACAAAGTTTCATTGAGTTGAACTATACAAAAACTTCATGCAACATTAGTCTACACTAAATTATTTGGCGCCTCATTGAATCGCGGTCACAGGCCACGCATAGGAGGAGGCCCGGCAGCCCAATATGCAGAGGGAGGTATGGCGCAGCGTCTACGCGTGCAGTAGTAGATGGAGAAAGGCCACGGTGGCGAACAGAAGAGAAGGGTGTGCGCTGCAGTGTGAGCAAAGGGGAAGGTTGCGCGGCGTCGGTGAAGAAGGTCTGGCGGGCAATGCGCGGTAAGCGGAATGGAGGGCTGGCAACGATAACATATAGTGGGAGAACTATGATTTTTTTCATGTTGAGGGAAAATGAGAGTATAGACAAAAAATTGCTTTATGTTTTAAAATGAGAAATGAGCCGAATTGAAAATGAGAGTAAAATAGAAAAATGTAATTAAGAATTTGATCGAAAATTTAAAGTATTTTCGTCCAAAAGTCCTAAAATCGACTATATTTTAATTATTCTAAATTGCAGACAAACTTTTAATTTTTAACTATTGGCTAGTTTGGCTAGTTTGCAATATTAACGTATAATGAAACTTAAGATTATGCAGGTCATGAAAATGACATGGCAATTTCGTGAATAAATAATTAAAATATATTAGGAACACGACGAAATAGATCTTGAAGCGCAAATTTCTAGAAAATATTGGCTACAATTTTATATACAATGATAAACGTTGTAATTAATTTGCCAGAGGACGATGGTTTCTAGAAATTCATCGTTTGGCATGATGTATTTATAAAATAACAATGTATGTTCTACATCTTTTATTGGTGAAAGCATAAAAGACTGCCACTTTTACAAAAATAAATATATTTAAGTCTCATTTTTAATAATTGCTACATTCATTCATATATGATAAAAGAATTATATAGTTAAAAAAGTGGGTATAATTTTCCAGTCAAGTCTTATATTTTGTTAGTAAATGTTTTTAGAATTTGTTGAGAAGATAATAAATGATAAAAGTTTATATTGGTCGCCTCACATTCAAACACTCACCATCGTCAAGCCCAGAATCCTCCCTCAGCCCGAATCGACCAAGGCCAGCCAGAATCCTCGCGCAATCCGGAATTCAGGTCAAAATCCTCCCGGACCCGAAATTGATGAAGTCTAGTCAGAATCATCCCCAACTTATTGAAAGATATTTATAGACTAGATTAGATATGGCCTTTAATTAATTGATGTTGGATCCTTAATTAATTTATGTATATTAAAGAATTCAAGCTCACAGGACTATGGTTCATGTAAAATTATAAATACTTCTCTTCTCATTAAGAATATAGATACATTGAAAAAGAACATAAGTAACAGAATACAAAAAATTCTTTTATACTTCATCTATCAAATATTTGTATCGCGAATAGTTTATTATATCCCACAACAGATTGACGAACACAAAGATAGCAGATTCATACGCAATAATCAAGCAATTCAAATAAACGAAATATGTAGCAAGTAAGAAACTTTCTCTTGTGTATTTACTTGTTGGACAAACAATTTGATTACGTCTAGATTGTTTTTTGTCGAAATTTCTACTGCATTTCTATTCCACGATGAAAAGAAAAGCCAACAATGGTATTAGAGCCTTGGCTCGATTTCCAATCATTTTGTGCGTTCATTAATTGTGGATTGAAGTTAGGAAATCACTTTGTAAATTGGGATTTCGAAATTAACCACCCTCTGCCCTTGCAACTTTAATCCAAAGAATTGGACATAATAAATTTAACCCAGTTACCTACTTGAACAACTGCCAGAAATGTTGGACAGGTCGATGGCGGCTGTTCACGGTGGCTGGGCGAAGCAGGAAGGAAAGAGGGCATTGGAAAGCCAAATTCCGGTGTGAGAGCGCCGCCGCAGCGGTGTTATACCGTGTTTAACAGGCACCATCATAAGGTCGTCTCTAGCAGCGGTCTAGGACCACTATATTCCAGCCGACGTCTCCAACTCCATCCAATCACGGCTGTGCCACTGCGCGAGATGTTGGTCGGCGCGATGAACGGAAAATCCACATGCGAACTGATGATGTGCGTTCGTTCTCGTTTTCACCGCCTCTTGTTTCAATCGGCACTGTTTTGCACGCTGCCGCCGGAGGAGTTCGCGGTTATTGGCGGCAGTTTGCTGGCGGCTGTTGGAACCGCGACGTTTAAGAAAAGAAGACTGCGTTTCTTTTCTTTTAATTGTCATGAAATAATGGCTGCTGTTATGATGGTGGGTTTGTCTCTATCTCATTTTGCAGCTGGGCCGCTGATTGTTTCATTCTTTTTTAAGATGGGACGTGCAAGTGGGCTGTATTGTTGATTTAATTTAATAAACCCATTGTGGGCCGTTAAATATAATATATATTATTTTAGAATTAATAATATAAAATCCAATTACATAAATCAATTTATTAATCATATTAATATGAGATTTATTGTTATTATTTTTGAAGTAATAATAGTGAATGTATATTTAATATTAATTTGGAATTAATATAAGTGTTGAGAGACCGCATTATTATGTTTGGGTAGGCAGCGCCCAATATGTGTGGTCTGCATTTTATGCCTGGGTAAGCAGCACTCAGTAAATGTCTTGAGATTTAATATTGAATATTAAATACAATTAGTATCACATATTTTTCCTTAAAAAATATAAGTCTTTGTTTAAACAAATGTGTCGTCCATCATAACTGTGTGATGATCCTAGCATTTTCGACCATGACTTTTACGGCAAAGTGTTTACTCTAAATCCACGAGGTCTGGCTCATTCATAGATACATGTTGACATTTTTTGATGGGGTGAGTTGACTTGCTTAAATTATTTTGAGATGTCAAAGCGACAAAAGTAGTTTATGGACGCATATTTATTGGATTAATAAACCAAAAATTACAAAATTGTTGTTGCAATTAACTTGGAGGCCTACCAGGTGATATTACTGTAGTCATCAGCCAAACTAGAGATTGTAGTAATATAAACTTGGATCTTAGACCACTAAAATTTATATTTGCTATATGTTCGCATTTTGTGTTTGGGGGGATGAAATATGTTAAATTTATGGGAGCTAATCAATACAATAAACATTTGTTTGGTTAGTGATTTGAATATGATCATAGTTTGCTCTTTCTGATTTGATTATTTGTTTTATTTTATATTTCAGTTGAAATGTCAAACTTGGCTTATAAATGTTTAATGGAAATTAACAAACTGATTGGATCAAACTTCACGAGTTGGGTCCATTGCCTACGTTTGGTGCTAAAGTTTGATAAGGTTGATTGTGTCTTGGACATACCAATGGGTGACATCTATGACAAAGAATCTCTTGAGTTTGCTTCGTTTGACAAAGCGACTCATGAGAAACATGTTGAGGATGCCAAGTCGGCTCAATGTATCATGTTATTATTTGTGAGTTTGGAACTGCAAAGACAACATGAATACATGCTTCCATATGAAATGCTCGATTACTTGAAGAGCTTGCATGTTTCGCAAGTCCAAACAATGGAGTGTGAGATACTCCGGGATCTCTTTATGTGTAAGCTATATGATGAAGGCAATGTCTTTGAGCATGTGCTGAAAATGATAGGGTTGATTGAAAGTTTAGCATGTATTGGAACAATGCTTCCAACAAATGTCTCAACCAACTTGATTTTGCAGTCGCTACCAAGTTCTTTTGAGAATTTCTTATTGAATTTCAACATGAATAACACTAAGGTGGAGCAGCCGAGTCTGCATAACATACTTAAGATTTATGAGTCTTCCACTACTAAAGGCAAATCTGTGCTCATGGTGAGATCTTCTGCAAGGTCATTCAAACAAAAGAATAAGTAGAAAAAGCCAAAAGCATTCAAGAATGCGGATTTAAAGCCTAAAAGTGGAGAGGCTAGGAAGAAGCCGAAATTATCGAATAATGAATGTATTTTTTATCATGAGAAGGGACATTGGAAGAGAGATCGTCCAAAACTCAAAGCACAAGGTACAACGAGTGGAGCTCATGTATTTTTTCATTGAAACTAATATATCTATGAACAACTCATAGTCCTGGGTAGTAGATACCACTTTTGGCTCACACATCTGTAATAATGTGCATAGCCTAAGTAACAGCAGGAAAGTGAGGCCGAGGCAAAGTAGACTTACGCATGGGAAATGGAGCAGAAGTTGCCGCTGAACGCGTAGGGACTTATAGATTAGATCTATCTTCAGGACATAAACTTGATTTACTCAATTGTTATTTCATTCGTGTGATTTCGAAGAATGTTATTTCAATTCTCATGTTAGACATTTAAGGTTAAACATTCCATTTCGCCAACAATCTTTGTTTGTTTTCTCGTAATATAATGTTTTATGGAAAAACCTCTTTATTGAATGGATTATATATGTTTGATGCAAATGAAATGTTCTTAATGTGCAAAATTAAATATCTTAAGTTTAAGTAATATGGATAACGCTACTTATCTTTGGCATTGTAGACTTAGTCATATAAATGAGAAAAGTATAGCAAGATTGAGAAAGTTATTCTATTTCACATCATTTGATTTTGACTCACATGGTGCTTGTGAACTCTGTCTCAAAATAAAATCACAAATAAACCACTTTTTGGTAAATGTTGCATTTTAAGGATATGCTAGAGTTGATTCACACGGATGTATGTGGACAATTTTCAACTCAAGCAAGAGGTGGTTATTCGTACTTTGTCACATTTACTGATGATTTTTAAAGGTATGGATATGTATACCTCATAAAACATAAATCGAAAGCCCTTGGTAAATTTAAAGAGTTTAAGTGGGGAGTCAAGAAGCAACTTCAAAAAACTATAAAGACTATTCGCTCAGATCAAGAAGGGAATACTTAAGCCCGAGAATTTTTTGATTACTTGAAATCACATGGAGTCTATCTGACTGGACACCTTCGGGTATACCACAGATGGATGGGGTACCGAGATAAGAAATTGAACCTTATTAGATATGGTTCGATTCATGATGAGTTTCGCTGATCATCCATTATTCTTCTGGGGTCATGCATTACTAACAGCTATTTACATTTGGAATAGAGTTCCTTCCAAATCAGTTGACAAGACGCCATATACGTTATGGTGTGGCAAAGGCCAGTCCTAACCATATCCAGACCTGAGGTTTTCCAGCTTTTGTTAAGAAGATCATGACTAACAAGTTGGAATTTAAAAATGAGAAATGTTACTTTGTTGGATATCCTAAGCAAACTGAGATATATAAAATTTATTGTCTTATACCATAATGAGATAATATCTAGGAATGATGTTACTTGAAGACAAAAACGTCTTCAAGAAACAAGGTCACCACATGGTAGATTTTGAAAATATTCAAGAACCACAAAATAACATAGAGGATGAGGTATTGTCAAATAGACTCGACAAAAACTAAGTGAGAGTTTTTGACAATCTCTTGGAAGGGGCGATGACTCTTAGAGGGCCATCTCAAGACAATAAGATGCATAAAAAATAAGGTGATACAATAGTTGCATCAACTCCACCTCACGAAGATCATAGTGAAATTTATGATAATATCCAAAATGTTGAAACACCCATCACGGAGAAACCTCCTGAAGTTCAGAATGAATAGCATGAACTAATGCAAAACCAACTCAATAGACCTAGAAAGAATCTTTGTACACCTAAAATACTGAATCTAATGGTTGAGAATCAAGATGATGAAGTTAATTCAGACGACGATGAGCTTGAGACCT
Organism: Monilaria moniliformis; assembly: GCA_034509125.1. Taxonomy (NCBI): domain Eukaryota; kingdom Viridiplantae; phylum Streptophyta; class Magnoliopsida; order Caryophyllales; family Aizoaceae; genus Monilaria; species Monilaria moniliformis. Next base: position 3,317 of record JAYDZE010558355.1, on the reverse strand, counting down.
ATACCGAGGCAATGTTAGACATCGACCATCAAAAGTGGTTGGAAGACTTATATCGAAAATGGACTCAATATACTTCAATCTAGTGTCGGAACTAGTTCACTTACCAAATGAGGTTTACCCCATAGGCTACAAATGGATCTTTAAAAAAATGATGCAGATAACAAAGTACAAACCTACAAGGCTAGGTTAGTGGAAAAGGGCTATAGTCAGCGCGAAGGCGTTGGCTATGATGAAACTTTTTCGCTAGTTGCTAAGATTAAGTCCATTTGGAGAATACTTGCATACTATAACTTTGACATTTGGCAACTAGATGTCAAAATTGGATTTCTCAAAAAAGAACTTGAAGACGATGTGTATATGACACAACCTGAAGGTTTTGTATCAAAAGAAAGGTCGAATGCAGTTTACAAGCTAAAGAATTCCATTTATGGACTTAAGCAAGCTTCCATGAGTTTGAATATTTGTCTTGACAGGATAATCAAATCCTTTAATTTTGTCAGAAGCAAAGAGGACCCTTGCGTTTATAGTAAGCGCAAAATGGAAAAGTCGTTTACCTTATCATATATGTTGATGATATCTTGATTATGGGTGGTGATCTATCAATGATGCAATCTGTGAAAGATTGATTGTCTAGTTCATTCATGATGAAGGATCTGAGTGATGCTTCCTACATCATTGGAATAAAGATCTACCGAAATAAATCAAATAGGAGGATCATTACAGTCCACTTACATAGATAAGCTGGTAAGGCACTTCTCAATGGAGAATTCCAAGAAATAATTTCTTCCTATGGGACATGTCATTGTATTCTCTAAGAAGGCTTGCCTTTCAAATGACGAGGAAATAAATTTCATGAAAATGATCTCATACGCTTGGACTGTAGGATCTATTATGTATGTCATGACATATACTACTGATGCGTATTTTAGAGTATGAATTTATGTTTCCAATGATCACACACAAGTATTAAAATGTCCTAAAACCACTTCTAACTGCAAGAGAACAGTATCGAAAGTAGCAATTAGGGGTCAAACCCACAAGGAGATTAATTGGTTGCCTAACTCAAAGTAAAATAACATTATGGAAATGAGATACTAATTAAGACTAAAATGTCAAGATAACAAAACTAAAGAAGAATAAAAATTGCTGCTTAATGAGATGGAAGAGGTTATCCCTAATATGTTTCATATGATCGATAGACAAACTTAATTCGAGTCTATGCCCTAGTTCAATTTTATGGATATGAGGATTATGCTTTAGTTTTACACTTGATTAACACTGAACATGTCAAATGAATTATAGGATTATCATAAGCTGAACACGTCTAATAACCCTTTTTCATTAACCAAAGTTCTCGTGGAAGCACAGAAAACTCGAATTAATTACTAAGCCTAATAAGCACATGTATCCACCTCCAAACAAGTATCTTAACAATACTAGTCCTAAGATTTTTGAATTATTCAATAGCTCTTATTTTCCAAGTTAAAGAGACATTAGAAAATAAGCAAAATAAAATACTCAATGATGAATCACAAAATAGTTTATAGCAAATTCAATCCAATAAACAGAATCAATCCACAAAATCGAACATAGAACGACAAATTCAAATCAACGAATGTCTATAATCATCCTACTACATACTAGGTATAACGCGAGAAAATTAGCCTAGCATCCTAGAATTGAAAACAGAAAATAAACTTGAAACCGTGTTCATGGCCATAGTCGATTCATGCGCTCGTCTCTTGGATTGTTGATGTTCTTGCTTGAAGATCTTCTCACTAGGGTTCGTTCTCTCACTTTTCTATCTTTTTGAAACTATTCTGTAGCCTCCAGTCTGATTCTCACCCTTTTGAACGTGCTGAGAGGGTATTAAAATGGAAGGTTAAGTTGGGCTCGTTCTGGGCTTGGCAGGTTGCCAGTGGGCCTCGCGTGTGCCACCCTGTCGGGTAGGTGTTGGTACACAATCCACCCGGCCGGGTGGAAACTTCTGGAAACATTCACCGCACTGCACCCAGCCGGGTGGCAGTCTTGTCCCTCATCCATCCGGTCGGGTATGATTCACTGGATGGCGCCTAGTTTCACCCGGTCGGGTGAAACTTTGGTCCTTCACTCCACCCGGCCAGTTGGAGATCTCTGTTATCTTCATCATGCGACCCGACTGGGTGGCCTTTGATCTGCCCATCCACCTGGCTGGGTGGATGTCACTGGCACCCCGGTGTTCTACCCGGTCGGGTGTTTCTGGGTGTGTCTGGCTCCACATTGTGCCACTCGAGCGGATGATGTGTTGTGCGCGTGCTTTACCCGATAGGGTGCTGCTTTTGGCTAACAATTTCACCAAACTTGCTCCCTTAGCTATTATTTCCTATTTTAGCTGCACAATCTCGACAAACTCGTTATTCCAAACAAATGACGGGTAATTATTTGTAAAACCAACAAAGAATTATCACAATAGGACAAAACGAGCTACAAACAATACCCAAAAATATATAACTCTACGAGTTCATCAACAACCCCAAACTTAAGCTCGTGTTTGCCCCTAAACACAATCAAGAAAAGAACCCCAAAATGAATGCATCCAAGAGAATCAAGTTAAGTTATTGTTGCCTCAGATTTTATCAACAAAGCAATCATTCTTAAAAAGAATATATCTAGCGAGAAACAAGTTATCGATGCACTTTTGTTACTAACTAGTTGTTCACCTTGTCACTTAACTTCACCCAAGTGTATGTGTATGTGTATGTTTCCTCACTCAAATGTAGTGAATAGGTGAACTCTCATAAGCTCAAAACTGCGATGCACCACCTACCATATGCTTTCTCAACATCTTAACCCTCATTCACTATGTTGTGAATAAAGATCTAGAATCGGACATGTCTTTTTATTAGGTTAAACTGTAGGCTCTTTGGAAAGGTAGAATAATTTTGGCTAAAGTTTAAAACTTCAAGTATTCCCGTAACAGTTATAATGAAGCATCACCAACCAAACAAATCAACTCATCTTGTTAGACTTTGTCTAACTATACTCTATTTCCTTCCAAGCACCTAATTATGATTTCTCTATTTGATCAACATTGGTGAATTTGATCACTTTTATTTTTTTTCAACCTCTCATTTTTTCTTTTTTTTTTCTTTTTTATTTCCAAAGCACCCTATGGGTGATGGGTTAGCCGGACCCCCAACCTGTATATATAAATAACAAATATCAAACGTTTCGTACACAGAACAAGCTTAAAAGTGACTCGTTCCCAAACACGAAACATGCGATACAAGGTGTCGAGCCCACAAAACGGGCCGAGCAATGGAGATCTCAAAAGAATA
>JAYDZE010558344.1:0-12873 GCA_034509125.1 Monilaria moniliformis | reverse complement strand
TTGGGGGTTTTCTTAACAGGTCGTGTTCGGGTTTGACCTTATCGGGTTGGGTCGTTATCAGGTCGACCCGATAACAACTCAATCCACACGATTTGCCAGCCCTACTTCTAATTTTGAAACATTTCATTTATGATATGTAATATAATTGTTCATGTATGTGCTAATGAACAAAATAATGCAAATATCTAGAAATTTGGATTTCTAATTTATCACCTTTATGTTATAAACGACATTGAGAAATATCATTAAAATACAATATAAAATATATAACTACATCTTGTAATGTCAGCAATTAATATAAAATTATAGAGTCATGAGAAATCACAATGTCGTAACAAAGAATTGTTCTAGACAATATTAGTCATGTCACTACACTTGAATACACGACACTTAAAATCAACGTGGGATAAGTGAGATGTTGAAGCAACACAATTTATTGGGACATTTTGGCATGACTCCTAAAGCCCGTTTTTGGATAGGATAATGAGAAATTTTAAGAGCTGCCTCACATAGACTCAAACCCAAGATCTTTGGCATTATGTATCTACCATTAGGCTAACATAAATCCTAAGCCCTTTTGTGTTGTACTGTACTCTCATTACTTGGCCATTGTTAATTTGGAAGTAACCACACATAATTATCGTATATTATATAGGACTCGTCCAAGAAAAGAAAAGATAAAATATTACAATAGACGTATATAGGCACTATTGCAAATCAAGGTTGGAACTTCCATGGAAGAACAACGGATTATTTGATCAAACAAGCGGAAAGGAAAACACATTATTATGGAGAATGAAGTTTAGTTTGAAACCAAACTAAGCAGAAATGAAGTTTCGGAGTTCGGTTTCGAAATAAGGCATGTCAGTCTCTTCTAGTTGCACCCATGCTTCAATCCCATCTCCCTCTTTGGTGTCCATCAACAGGACTTGGTTCTTCACCACCGTATTGGCGACACTCGCCCAGTCAGGCTTTCCCCACCCGAAATCAGCTTTGTAGAATCCAAACTTACTCCAATCAGTCAGCCACACAAGGTTAATATCCTTCCTCAGAGATTGCTCCGACGCGTCATGCATTCTATGAATCCATGATCTGTGGCTTTCCTCACTCAACAATCCGGCACAATCGCGCACTCTCTTTTTGGCGTCGCTCCCTATCACGCGAATGTGGTCTTCGACTCCCATCTTCTTCGTTTCCTCCGCAGAGAACTCAGTGATCGACAGATCTACCAAATTCCCACAAGAATGTTTGGACAGCGGCGGCACAGTCCTCTCCCTGATGTTGACAGCCTGTGCCACGACTAAATCTTTAGCAGGCCCCACCCGGGCCCAGGCTTGACCAATGGCCTTGATTACCACCCCGGAAACTACCCCAACCCTTGAAGGCGGGCGGGGTTGCTCAGCGGGCTTGCCAACCCTCTCTTTGAGGCTCGAAATTGCATTTTTGTCGAACAAGAAGTTCTTGCAGATGATGTTGTAGAGGCTATTTTCCCTGGCCCGAGTTGTCCCGAACTCAGGCGCAGAGAAATTCTTCCCAGGGAAGAAAACTGGTCCATTGAAGACAGGACAGATTTCTTCCCTGTTTTCTCCCCTGGCGGCGTTTGCCCATGCACAGATGAACGTGCCCATGGAGCAAGCGTCGACGACCCTATGGGAAATGCATATGCCGATTGCTAACGACCCACATTTTAACTTGTTAAATTGAACGAGCAAAATAGGATCTGTTTCCTCGTCTGCTACACCGATTTCGCAGGGCAGAAGATCATTGAGCTCCTCGACGTCGAGTTTCATAATCTCGAGCAGTTGGAGATCAACGTTTGCCTCGATGAGTAGAGCGCCTTGGTCGCTGCAATCAACGATACGATCTTGCTTCATGTATCGCCCTGCAAAAGGGTAGAAAGAGGGCAAGATATCGGACAGGGATTCTTGGAGATGCTCGAGCTTCGCAGCCGTGTCGCCCGGGGACTTGTAGTAGAGAATTCCTACAACGTTCATGGTCGGGCTGTATTCATCCATGAATGAGATCTTGTAGCTTTTGAGGTTTTCTGGAGTTGGGGTGCGTGGTTTTACCAGCCTTTGGCTTACGACCTTCACCTCCATGGCTGTTCCTTGCTAATCAATCTGATTGAGAGTTACAGAAATCAAATCCTGAGAAATCACAACATATGCATATAATTAACATCGTAAGTATAGCGCATGGTGTTTTGTTCGGTCTTACCTGATATGTTGCTATAGGACTCGTGCAGAAAATAAGGTACCATGCGTCGCCTTAAATAGGAAGATGACAGCATTTTTTTTGTCCCTCGGTATGGCCTACTAGTGGAGTCATTATTTTTGTGACCAAAGGTTTCACTACTAGAAAAATCGCCTATTACTATAGTTAATTTATAACACTTCATAAAAGATGTCATTATAGATACTCTAGTCATACACTAGCCTTTTGCTATAATACTACATACCAAAATAAATGTCATAATAAGGCTTATTTACTTACACTTCAATTGAGTTTCTTACAATTTTAACATAAAAGTAATTCTATCATTATAAAATCAGTATTTCCATAAATAATTCATAAAAATTACTTTTATTCGAAAATTATGTAAATAAAATGAATGATTTCTTTATTATTTTGTTTGATGCTAATGTATTATTTTAATATACAATATATATTTTCCTGATAAGTATAAGATTTATATAAATACATTTAATGATATAATTTTTCTAGTGCAATTTATCTAATTAATTCAAGTCAATTAATTAACATCCTAATTAGATCCAACCCATTGAAAGTCAAGCAAACTGAATATAATCAATTTGACCTTTTCGATTCTATCGATTCAGATTTACATTTCATGAAACCCTAACCGCCCCAAAAGCCATTACAGGACCAAAATATATTTACTGGGGTAGGATTAATTAATTTTTTTCCACTTTCATAATCGTTAGTGGCCCTTCCTTGATATTAATTGAAATCCCATTTAATTAATTAAGTAAGATGTGCATGTGGGAGTAATTAATAATGGGATACCCGAGAATCAATTAAAAAATACCATCTTGTATACATAAATTCTAGATGAAAGCCCATTAAATTAATTAAGAAAGATGTGTATGTGGGACAGTGGGAGTAATGGGCTATCGGGATATCCGAGAATCAATCAATGAAGTAAGATGAGACTCAATGAGATCACTCACGCACGATATCATTTTCTAATCAAATAGAATTGTGAAGACTAATTTTTTTTTAAATAAGATATATTTTTCTAAATATATTACATAAGTATTTGTGGGACCACTTTTATGCTAAATACAAAAAATAGACCAATTACAATTAATCTCGATATTTTCTTTCTTTGGTGAAACTTTAATTGTAGAAGATATCTTCTCAATTCTTGCATTGATTCTCACCTCAATATATTCTCAATTTACGATTGTTTTTTTTATTCCAACATTCCCCTTCAAGTTGAGTATCAGATATTTTCGATACTTAACATGCATTAATCTTCCATTTTGAGCGTGAATCTTCTCTTCGATCCAACACTCCTCTTCAAGTTGAGTATCGAGCTTTCCGATGCTTAACTTGCATAGTTGTTCAACTTGAATAGTTTATACTCTTATTTAGGAGTTATTCATTGTTTTTACAGTTTAGGCTCATATCAGGAGCTACTTCATTCTTCATTGAAAATTTAAGCTCGTATCAAGGAGTTGTTTCAATAATTGATTAAAAGTTTAGGGTGGTATCATTGAGTTGCTTCAAGTTTTTGAATGATAGTTTAGGTCCGTATCAATGAGCTACTTCAATTTTATGTTGGCGGTTTCTTCTTATGCCTAGGAACTAATTAATTTGCCATTGACAGTTTATGCTCGTGTTTAGGAGCCATTCTAGATAGTTTTGCTCTTGTCCAAGAGCCAATATAGACCTATGGGGATTGTAATTCCAACGAAAGAATTCTCAAAACTGCCAAGGATGTCATAAGATGATAATTGGAATAAAACATAAGCAATTCACACAATCTGCCCTAGAACGCATATAGACAAGCAATAGAAAATAGATAAATTTGAGACCGTAGACATGCTCATGGAGTTTGAATATTAACCTTATTTGCAGGTCTTTATGTTGATTGTTGTAAAATGAGGGCTTGCAACTCCCGTCACTCCACCAATCAAATTTGTCCAGCAAACACAAATCACGTCAGCAAGCATTGGATCCCCTTTTGACCCTCTAAACGATCTCCTTTGCTTCTGGGACATCTAATAAGATCCCTCATCTTTGAGAGAGCTTCACGTGGACATCTTACAAGTCTCGATCGGAGTCTTGTAGAGGAAGTTACGTCAGTTTTACGAAAACTCTCAGAAACTGTTACTTGCGGGAATTTGCTTGCGCTAATTCCTTTCGATGGCGATTCATTCTCGAACATGTATTGATCATTTTCTCTAAAATGGATTTAGGATCCATATCTATTAGAGAAAACTATTCAACCAAATAATCTTCTGGCATATGTCCCTCCTATAAGTTGAATATTGGGTGGACAATAGTTTATCAAGTTTCATAGTCGGGGTGGAGAACAAAATCAATAGAACTTTTATCTCAAAGGGAAAAGGTTCTTCTCATCAAGAGCTGCTCTTAATTACGTGCCCCATCCCCTATATACAGGAGTTGTTGTGCTAGGTAAGAGATTCGAATGAGGATTAGGACTGAGCCTCATAATGGGCTCAATTCTATTAGACTGAGCCCAACTTAATTAAGTACATTAATATTAATTGACTCCACTATTAAATTAATATTTCACCACCCGTTCTTATCCATATTAGGAAAATGGCTTCTTTTTAATTCATTTATTTCTCATGTATAAGATTTCCAATATCCGTTAATAAATTTAGGCTTGGGGATAGCTTCAATTAATTAATCTCCTTTACCAAGAGTGGTTTAGTCCAAGAACAAAATTGAATTATACTCGAATAAATTCCAACCGGCCAGGTTTTGTATAATAAATTCATTTTCTTGAACACCTCTTAAGGATATTATCAACTCGGTTTTCTCGAGACACGATTATATATACTAGCAATACTAGCACCACTAGACATTAACTACCACTGCCCAAGATATTGGGAATTACTTAGGGTTACGAAAACCCGCACCCATTGACTAGTCAAAGCAGTGTATAATTAATATCGTATGCTCAATGCTACATATATAGATTAAGAAATAAATAATCATCGAGATCTTGTACTTCATTTACACAGCATCGAACTACGTATCTCACGGTAATCCATTTCAATGCTATACCACATCAGTGTTATCAGTTGGCCAAGATAGGCGTGCGAACGTCGTATCAACATTGCTACCATTCACGATAGATTGTCCATGTCTATCTAGGTAGTGAACTTGATTTTCTTCTACAAGGAACCGACGGAAGATCTTCTATAATGATAGATCTACCATTCAGTTTACAATGTAGAAGGGAAACATGTTTGCTCAATTTTATGATTATATGCTTAAGAGTAAGCATCCATAACCATAAAAGACAAACCGTATGACAATATTAAATTATTCTCAATACGTGAGAAGCAATGCTTTCAATACAAAGTAGCTAAAAGCCTGTTTTCAATATATAAACCCTGAAAATCTCCCACTTATACTCAATACATACTTCCGAATATACATAAATAAATTAAACAAATCAATAAATTGAAAATTGTCATGTTCTCCCACTTAATACTCAAAGCAGGTCTTTGGTACAACTTGGACTACCATTATTTTCACATGACGAGTCAACATCTTACTTTTACGGGCTCCTAGTGGAATGCTATTCCCGGTATTGAACTAATACATCCCTAATTATTTCATTTTTTTTATTTTCTCACTATTTCTCACTTATATGATCTTCCTCTATATGTGTTTACTAACATTTCAGCCCATGATTCCTTAGACTTATCCATGCCGAGTTATTATTGTTATAATACTCTATTCGATAAATGCATTCTGAACTATGTTGACCACCTTTAGGAAGCTTTTGAGCTAATTTTCATGGTAAAGCTTGTGATGCCCTCCGATTTCACACTTTGCCACACATAGCTCATCCTCCTTAGGTGGACACATAACCAAAGGTAGATTTCCTCGAATCTCGATTAGTGTAAGACTAAATCAGTAACCAATAGAGTACAACTCGATTGCCTTGTAACTAGGTTACGCTCCTTAGTTTTTTTATGGTACTTGAGCCTATTGTGTCTACTTCCTCCATTCTACAATATGGTGAAATATGACCTTGCTTCCCACATGCTCCGCAAATTTCTTCAGGCATGGGATTTCGCACAACTTTTTCCACCACGGTAGACAACATTTTTCCAACTTGTTAATCTTTGCCTCAATATTTTCTTCTAATTCTTCTGTACTTGCACTAGCGTGCGTTGCCCTTCTTAATAGTCGAGCGTGCGGTTTCTCATACTCCCTCGTTGCATCGACCTGGTACTAGATCACTCTTTTTGTTTCACTGACTCTTGTTGTTGAAAAACCTCATCTATTTGAGGAGTTGGCTAGATTCTTTGATTCCATGGTCATCCCTTGGTAGAAGTATTGTAGAAGATCACCTTCTGACAATTTGTGGTTTGGGCAGCTATCCACCATCTTTTTATATCTGGCCCAGAATGTGTTCAAGGATTCATCGAATCCTTGTTGAAATCCTATGATTTCTTTCTTTAATGCGTTGGTCTTTGTTGTAGGGAAAAAGTACTCGAGGAATATCTTTTCCATCTCCAACCACGTGTTTATAGAATCCGGTTGCAGGCTTGTAAACTAGGCATTCACCTCACCTGATAGAGTGAATGGCAACACCGCAAGGTGAAACTACTCTTCGGTCACTCCTCCTGGGCGCTTTTGGATACGACACATTTTGATAAATTCACTTACAAAGTTATATGGATCTTCGTTCTTCTTTCCATAGAATTTTGGTAGCACGTTCAACAAGGCTAACTTGATCTCGATGGGTAGCGTGCATTCGGGAAGCTTTATAGGAGTCAGGGATCGTCCGTCAGATGACAGGCAAGGTTCTCCAAGCAGAGGTCTTCTTCTCGATCTGCCACTTCCTTTGGGTTTCAACACTCGGTTTGGGACCAACACTAGCTCCTCCTATCCTTTGAATTCTGATTCTTCAGATAGGGCAGCATACAACCCTGTCTTCTCCTTGGTCAATGCCCATGCCCTTTACAATCTCTTCTCGATTGTTTCAATTTCAGGATCGAATAACAATTGAGGATGGGAAGGCATGCTCATAAACTGGAAATGAATAGAAACAAAAGGAACAAAAAGAAAAAAACAATAAAAAAGAAAATAGATTAGAAGAGATATATACACAAAACACTATTCAAATAACGAACTACGCCATTCCCCGACAACGGCCATTTGATGTGAGCTGGTATTAGTATGTGCTACCGTTCACAAGCTCGCCAACCACATCAAGAATATTTAGTTCCCCACTTTCGAGTTGTACTAAGACTAGTATTTGATAAGTTGGGTTGCCGATCCCACGAGGAATGGTTGTTCGCTCAGTTTGAAGGTGTAATGGTGTTTGGCGATGCTGCCACACGCCTATTTATAAGTGCGGGAAATTATCTACTAAAGAGAAAATAACAATCAACAATTAACTAACAAGGAAAGAAGTGAACAAAGTCAAAGAAATTAAATCACGCTTAAGGGCTAAACTAATTATCCAATAAAGAGTAAGCTACAGGCATAGTACTAAACAGGCAAGTAAACAATAACAAACTTAGGTGCATAGGCATATTACCTTGCATGGAAGTATAACTATTAACGCTTAAATTAAGCAATAGACTATTTCCTTTTCGGGTAATTTTACTCTGGACTTGTGGTCCCATACTACACCTGCCACTGATTACTTAAAAATGACATATGTACTATACTATGGACAACTTCAGATTCACCCCTCATTCTCTCTCGAACCCTAATTTTCAGAGACGGAAGTTATGGAGATGCTGGATAGGCTCCGGGCAAGTTTTACTTACCGGAAAGCGAAAACAATCGAAAATAACACTATCTAACAGGCTGACTTACTGGTCCTTAAAGCTTGACTTGCTAAGTTATATTAACACATGCAGTTGGAAAAGACGGTAAATGAAATGTTAGGGACATTGACATTAGAAAAACTTAAACAATAAACTTGAAAAGCAGACATTACTTGTAAAATATTGCAACAATAAGGAGAAAACAAGAAACACAACAACTAAGTATTAACAAGTGCTTCAAAACAAACAGTTCAAGTTTGTTTCTACAACCACTTTTAACTACAAATAAGCACCAGTAAACTAAAAACAAAGTGTTTCAACGGATAATTCTTCACACAAGCGATGGATGGTGGCTGGACTTAGAGATCTAGGCGGGTAAGGTCGGAAATTGTAAAAGCTGAGGAATAAGGATGAGGGCTGGGGTTCTCAAATCTGCTTCTCACTATTCGCACTCTCTTCATAACAACCCACGCAGCCTCCAACACTCATGGTATATCATTGTTCTCATGTAAGTTGATCATCCCCTCTTGCTTTATACACACTTCCTAGGGTTGCATGCGGGGCATAATCATGTGCTCGCATCTCTATGGTCCTTATCATGCGCCTGAGGCTTGCATCCTTGGATGTGAACTTCGCTAAGTGTTTCCATTCGATCCTACCTTCCACCAACGCATCGCCTGGCCAGCGTGCTGGTCTTCTTTCTTATGGGTCTTCTATACTTCAGCTACCACCACCAATCGTTTAACCACAACTCCATTTCTTACATTCCCTGCTCTTCCTGCTCCAAATTTGCACCTTTCTGTGCAGATTAAATAAATATTTCCTCATATTTAACTGGTATTAATGGCCGTAATCTGGCTTGATCACTTTACTATGCCTATTAAATTTTATTATGTGCTATTAGGTGACTTTTAGAATTAGAGACTAAAATGCAAATTTTGATAATTTAAAGACCGGAATCTGTAATGTTATTATTTTTATTTTGATTTATTTTATTTTCGTATGATAGGGTAGTGAAATGAATATAATACCGGGAATGAAGTGAATGTATATCGGAAAACTTACCACATGAGAATATAATTAGGATTTTATTGATAGGTTAGATACTTTAATAAATTTTGTTGTGCAACATCCCTCTAAAATGGAAGGTTCAAAAATTAGATGTCCATATACACGTTGTGATAATAAGAGATTTCTATCTATGGACACGGTCTAACACCTCGTGATGGAGGGGTTTACCCGAAATTACCATGATAGAGATTTCATTACGAGCTGGGAGGTCGTCCATTTCAAGACAGACCAAATCGATGCATTTCGATCCGCCACCAAATCCATATCAACAGATTGTGTATGATGCGTATAGAAGAAATGTCAGCCTGATCCTTATCATTTCTAGCCGTAGTATCCTGATCAATACGTTCCACCTACTTATATGCCAAAACCCCCCAATCACGAGTCGCAATAGTTCTACAACATATTACAAGCGTCTTATCGATTATTTTACGATGTATGCCAGTTCGCGGATGAGCTTCTGCTAAAACCGAACCATATGCCTAACAACTTCTATACTTGAAATATACAAACGCAAGCTTTAGATATGCCCGAAACTCAAGATACAATGTTGAAATAAAGGGTGTGTGGTCTACTTGAGAGAGACGAGAACATAATCGAATGCAAGATTTGTTGGAAGGACAGATTCAAACCACATGGTAGTGCACGCAAAAAGATGTACTATTTTCCTCTTGGCCCCAAGTTGAAACGATTGTATGCATCCGAAGTTATAACCAAATCTAGGATATGGCATGCAGAGCACACCATGACACCCAGAGACATGTCTCAACCGTCAAATTTCATAGCTTGGAAAACCTTCGATGAGACGTATCCATTCTTTGGTTCTGAGTCGAGAAATAGCAGGTTGACAATGAGTATAAATGGATTTCAGCCATTCGGTTATACGGGTACCATGGATGTGCACGAAATACCCCTACATGTGTGTGACTGTGATTGTGCCTTGTCCTGAGAATTCGAAACAGAATATTAACATGTTTCTACAACCTCTTATTGCAGAGCTTAATGATTTGTGAGCGGAATGAATTACAACATATGATATTTCAAGGAAGCAAAACTTTCAACTACTCGCAACGTTGAGGTGGACTATTAGTAAATTCCCCGCATATTAAATGCTCTTGAGATGGAGCATATTTGTGCGCCTTGCGTTTCGGTAGTATGTGGAGGACTTAAAAGCTTTCTCCTTGAAACTTGGACGATAAGCCAATTGGTTTAGTTGCCAAAAGAGGTTTTTGGATAAAAATCACTAGTGGCACAGTGGCAAAAGAACTTCAAGAAGAATAGAGTCGAGATATCTGATCCTCTGAATTTCAACGAAGAACAAGTATTAAATCACCTGGTGCAGTTAGGATTCATGACGTTATTTGATGAAGTTTCTGAAACGGCCAACTCAGACATGACAACTATTTTTGGATGAAAGAAGCAGAGCATATTTTGGGATCTTCCGTATTGAAAGACAAATCTAATTCCCCAAAATCTAGATGTCATGCACATTGAGAAGAATGACTTAGAAAATATCTTCAAATGTCGAAGGCAAGACAAAGGACAATGCAAATGCAAGATGAGATTTGGTAGAGTTTGGTAACGCCCCAAAGTTTGCCCCCCTGGCGGAAGATATCCTAAGGATGATTTCACTCTTGACAAATAAAGTATGGAATTGTTGCTCACATGTCTCAACAATTTGAAATTACCGGATTGTTACGTTTCCAATACATCAAGATGCGTCGATAAGAAGAAGCATAAGTTGTTCGGCATGAAAAGCCACAACTGCCACGTGTTCATGCAACAATTTTTACCAATTGGCCTCCATGAATACTTCCACGCGATGTTTGGGAAGCTTTCACTGAGTTGAACAATTTGTTTAGGGATATGTGCTCCAGTGATAAGGAAGTTGATATCAGAAAGTACAATTGTCGTTACCTTGTGAAAGCTTGAGATGATATTTCCTCGGTCTTTCCTTGAATCAATGAAGCATCTTCTATTCCACTTAGCATATGAAGCGCTGATCACCAAAGTAACAAATTTTCGATGGATGTATCCGTTTGAATTGTACGTGATTTTTAATATATTTTCTAATTAATTCCATTCTTTTGCAATCTGATCGACATTGGAAGTTAAATGTATGGAACGAGACTGTTGTGTAAACATCGATTTTGTAATACTTATTTGACTAAGGAATCTCCACAATTCTGCACTCAATACTTTGAGTCACGTGTTTGTTGTAGAAGTCAAGAACGATTCCTGATAGAGAATTAGTAGAAACCGGTGCAAACCTATATTATTGCCTGGAAATAAAGGGATTTGAACAGTCAGTTTGATTACCTTTTGTTTCCCTTAATACTCGTACATAATTAAATTTCATTTCCTCATCCATTCTTTCGTGTATAAAACAATATGCTTATCGTGCAATTGCGTGAGTGCAATCCGAGAATAACAGTGTTGGAGAGCATTAATTGAAAGATCACTATGCTTCATCCTTTAAAGAGTTTGTATGTTTTCTAATTCTTGCTATGTATGCTTTGTAAATTTTTGGCTGAATTGCATATTACTTATTAATTAAGTGTTTCTTTTACAGGGTCAGAATAACTTAGCTCGTGGTAGTCATTTGTACTATCTGTCTCAGGGGCCACTGAATGCGGCTAAGAGTTACAATGTTTGTTTCATTAATAGATACAAATTCCACACATACATCAATGAGATGCATAAATTGACAAAAAAGTAGTGGGGTCTGAATTAGAGGGTCCAATTACAACTATGATAATGATTACTTCTATGACATTTTGAAAGAAGTTGTGGAGATAGAATATTGTGCATACCACTGAAGAGAGTCGTTTTGTTCAACTGTTTATGGTATAGTCTGGCATCAGGTCCACGTGCTGGTACAATTGTTTATCTGATGTACAAAATAGTCTAAGTGAATATTCAGAATAAATACCCAAATATGAACCATTCGCCATGGCCAAACAAGTCTCTCAAGGTTTACATCGTACCATTTCCAATTAACAAAAAAGACATGGTTATCTAGAAAACAGTGTTCAAGATTCGAGTAAAGAAATTCGATGCTATTTATGACACAACAAAAGCGGTCACAGAATAGTGAAGTTCAAGTAATGATTCAAATTTTGGGAGAAGTAGTGAAGGAAGATGATTCAAAGGAAGAAAATGATGCTCAGGATTGTGCTAAAAAAATATTAAAAAATAAGAGACTTATTTATTAAAATATTGGTCGAATAATTGGTTATGAATACTTTTATTTTATATTGTTGATCCTGGCCAAAAAATTTGGCAGAAAGGATACCGAGCACTGGCATGCTCGATAATGATTTTTTTTAATATCACCGCCTTTATTTTAGCCGACTTTTGGTGGAAAATTTACAGAGCACGATGTGCACGATAAAGCATGTGACATCCCTGACCCAAAGCATGCATCATTGTGCATATATACATATTTCATGTCATTTGTATAATATACATATTAAGTGAGTATTGTAAAAGATAATTTTTTTTTTTTATAAATCATTGTAAATCAATACAATTAATCCTATATAGGTACATATCATGATACGTGTGTGCATATAGTATATATACACTTTTAGATAGATGTTAAATAAAAATGTAAGTATACGTGTAATTATGTAAGTTGTTAAATGAATTTTTAATTAGATATACCTATCTAAAATGCAAAATTATTTGACCTTTTGTTCTAAAAAAATTATTCTAAAATCATGCAGGTTCGTATATTTAATATATTATATATACTGCTACTTTAATTTTCGTATAAGAAATATAT
>JAYDZE010558333.1:0-12873 GCA_034509125.1 Monilaria moniliformis | reverse complement strand
ATCGTACCTGAATTATGGTTCCCAGGTAGTCCAGAACAGCTGGAATCTTGACTGCAGCAGAATCAGTGTAAATCTGGTGGACATTTAATGAAATTAATCAAAAGGTCATGGAATCATTTAGTGTGCTTAATGTAACAAAATGGTGAAACAGAACCGGTCAAGCAAAGCTGAACAGAAGGATCATCCCAAACTTGAATATATGATATTGCTTGAATTTTGCAGAAGAATTGTTCTGCTTGACCTGCTAATACTATGTCAAATCCTCCAAGAACAAGCCCCAAAGGCATTGATCCAGGTTATACTACCGTTATAGGCGGTAGGTTAGTAATAATATAAGTTTTGCATCATTTCCACTAGGCTTAAATGGTTAACCCAAACAGAATATAAAGCATACATCCAATTTCTGAAGTTAAGAGCCGCTCTGGACACCTCAACATGTCTAGCCAACAATAAAATATAAAGATCATCATTTGTGAACACCATTACTAGTAGGGGTTTCTAGGGGATTACCTCACACCAAACTGGAACATAAATGTTAATCTTTTCTAAGAAGTTCTCAGTTTAGAGGCTTTCTACCCTTGTTCAGATTGATTGCATAGAGCCATCATACTTGCTTGAGATTTAAGGAGCTTATTAGCCTTTCTAGCTTTTAGGATGTGCCCGAGGTTGTACAACAGCTGACACTACCTGGGGATTGGGCAAGTGGGGAATCATATTCTGTTCTTTAATATAAATGTCCACACCAGTTGCAGATATTTTCAGATAGGAGAAAGCCTTAAACATGGATGCTAGAAACTATATTAGGATGACTGGATCATGAATTTTTTTGTGGGGGGGGGTGGATCACAAAATGTGTTAGCACTAAATGGCCTCAAAGATTAGGAAATAACTTTTTTTTTTTAATTGAAAGAACTTACCAAAGGTTGTTTGACAGGCCTACCTTATTAATAAGATTTTTCTCTGTGAACTTCAATGATTCAGCTTCTTCCTTGGACTGGCATGATTTGATTTTCCCTTTCACAATCTCCAGCTGGAAAAAATATCATTAATAGTATTTTCGCATTCATCTAAAACATTTTAGAAACGGCAAATATTTTTTTGAGCATCCAGAATAAGCTATACAAAATGCATTTTGGCATTAAGAGAAAAAAATAATTATTTAAAAAGAAAGAACCCTTCTCTTAAGAAGGAGAAAGAGCAGGTTAAATTAAGATGGTTCAGCAATTGATGTTTCGATATAAAAATAATATAAATCAAAATATTAAACCATGTTCAGGAAACAGAAAAGGCACAAAAAATTACATTACCTCACGAAACAGTACATTAATTTGTCTCATTTCCATGTCACCCAACTCCAAGAACACCTGTAAGAAATAATTCAGATTCAAGTAACAGTTTTTCTTAATTATCAGATTTCCATCTATCAATCCCCAAAAATTGTCATAGATTTTCAAGAAAGAGGGAAAAGAAGAGTGTGTAATATGATTAGAACAAAATAGAGTGGAGAGGCAACCTGAAGCAAGTTTAATGCCACAATAACCTGCATTAGAGGATCAACAACTTACAAGACATCTAACATCATGCTGTTCTACACAAGCTGTACGCTTGTTTTCAAGTATTCTAACTAAACAATGTTTAGTTATATCATTGATGAAAAAGTAACGCACTTGTTGCCTGCGTTTCTTTGGAAGCTCAGAGAGAACATCTTTCTTAAGTCTGCGAATCATTAATGTAGCCTTCAACAAATTATGAAGCTCTTCATGATTACTTGCACCTTGATAGACTCCAAATACACCCTAAAAAGTACAGAAAATGTAATGTCGTCAGAAATATGTATAGGTGAAAACTTAGTACATTTCTCATAGGAATTTTCACTTACGCCCTTGCAGTAGCGGTTACCATATTCGTGAACATTCTTATAAACATCGGGATACAAGGCTTCCAACTGTAATTCAGGTGCCAAGTGTCAATCTGAAGCATAATGTAACCCCTAAAGGGTATGCTTAACAATATACCTGTTTGAAAAGTTCTATTGGCCTAGATAAAGCTGGAGTTCCACTGAGCAAGATTGAGTACTGGGCTTTCTGAAGATCCTCAGAAAAGTGACATGAGAATGAGAAAGAGGGGATAGAGAGATAGATATAGATAGAAATGGAGGGAGAGAGAGAGAGATCCATAGCTCAATAAGAATGAGCCACAACAAACATAGATACTAATGAACAAAGATTGTCACGACAAAAGATTACAGGAGATTTGAGGACTTAACAACAAAAAAAACAACTCTTTCTTTCCATTGTTGTATTTTCAAAGAGATAAAGCAGAATTCTTCAATGCATCAAGACCATTTGGGTGATAAGCAAGTGTTTATATTTATAACCGCTGATGCTATTCACATGTCAAATCAATCAAGGGGGCAAAGTTTCCACATAAATAGAAAGTTACTAAACCTGCAATATGGGAAGGGTGGAGGTTGTTCGTTTTGCTTGGGCATTCTTAAGGAAGTGTGATTCATCTGCAATTACAACCTGAAGGAATGTATCGTGACTGGTCAAACTCCTTAGCTACAGAAGAACCAATAGCAATATTCCTTATAATAGTCCATATAATTTTATAACATAAAAATGATATCTTAATAACGGATATTGGATAAATACATACTATACTGTTTTTCTCATACTATGCATTTTCAAGAATACAAATGAGCAGCACTTAGGTTTTCATGCATTTGAGAACCCATTTGTTGGCATTCTGGGTTGTTCAAAGATAAAACAAGTTATTGCAAAAGACCCTCTCCCCGACCATCCCAAATTAACTACATCTAGTTCCTACTTGAAGCTCTAATCTTAAAACATGCAGTGACTGTGTTCACACTTCTGAGATACACATAAATACAAACTTAAAGATACATTGCTGCCAGTTATATGTTTCCCTGCTGCAGAAAAGTTACCTAGCATAACAAGGAAATTGAAACATAAAGTGCTGTAACCTCTTATATTCAAGTTTGCAGCAAGATCATGACTTTAATGTCTACCACTGGAGCCCAGAAACTCAAATTACGTAACACAATGAATGTGTACTTGTGTAGCACAAACAGTACCGGGTACAAACTATTACCTTGAAAGCTGAAGCCAAAAGTTTGTCCTGTAACTTAGGTATTATATCATAGGATATAATATTGAAGACACCATCAAGATTAATAGGCCTCTTGGAATTTGAGGGCACTATATTAAATCCACCTCTGTTTGAACCATTTGACTGAGACAAAACCACCTGTTCATGACTCTTTGTCAGGCTAAAATTAAATGGTATCACATGTTTAAGACACTATTTCATAATTGAAGGAACATACTGTAATGATCTACACTTACAGCATTTAGTCCTAATGTTTGAGGACATACTTCAAACACCCAAAATACATAATCTAGCCAGGACCACAATCTGAAGGAATTTTCCGTAGTGTATTGATGAAGCAACTATTGATTAGAGAATTTGGTTATATGCTAAGAACTAAAGATTAATGGAAGCAGCTGTATTGTCAATATGGATTATCATTCAGGAGAGGTATTAGAAATGCTCCCTTGAAAAACATCCGAACTCAAAATTTGCATTATCTCACAGGACAGCAGAACAACTAGACTCCTGATTTGCTAACACCAATCCAGGCAGCAAACCATGCTATCAGATAAATTTGCTGAGACTGCACATACATGGATAGGAAAGCATGCTATGCTAATAAATGGTATGTGAATAAAAAATAAACAAAATAATGTTTGCTCAAACAAGCTTATAATTTTGCACATGTTCAAAAGGTGCCGTTCTGATAAACTTAAATGTCTTTTCAATTGTTACTCATATCTTAAACCTTACAGAGTTACAAGGCATACTTGCATTTCCATGAAATACAACTTCCACTGTGAAGGACGCAGAAAGGATACTATGTTTTAGAACTTCACAAAATTAGAAGCACAAGTCATCTAGATCATAATCAAAGCAAGGTAGTGACAGTCTAGCTTCTCGAGAAACTCATATATCTTGTTCATTTCTGGTTTCTGTCGAATATGTGATTTAAAATGAAGTCATGCCTAAAATTATCCATGCAGAAGCACGAATATACGAATAAATACACACAATATGTAAATAAAAATATCAGGGTACTGAAAATTCATGATTCTACTAAGAAAATGTAGTATTAGAATTGAAAACGAAAGAAATAAAACACCAGAACCAATGTTGTCAAAAGCGCGCCTGGGCGCACGGTCGCCCCAAGGTGGCTGGGGCGTGCCGGGGCGCACGGTGCGCAGTGGGGCGCAGGTTTTTTTTTTTTTTTTTTTTTAAAAAACTCAGTTTTCTTCTATTTTCAAGTTCCCATTTTTTTTTTTAATCATAAAGACTTTTCATGTTCTTTTTTTAAAAAACCTTTTAAATAACTTTTCAAATTCTTTTTTCAAACCAACCCTTCTCCTCTTCCCAAAAAATTAATTCTCGATTATTCCTTCTTCTTCACTTATTTCTCATTTTCTCAATTAATTCTTCATTCTTCTTCTTCTTCTTTTTTAGATTTTTCTCCTCTTGCCAAGAAAATTCTTTCTTCTTCTTCTTTAGTTCTTCTTGTCCTCTTTAGATGTTCAGTTTGTTTTACACATGGGGCACCCTGATTCGTGGGGTGCTCGCCCCGTCGCCCCATCTCCCCATGCCCCGAAATTTTGCCTAATCGCCCTAGTGCACCCCGTGCTCCTGACAACACTGATCAGAACATGCTGGGAAGACATACCAATATATCTGAAGATGCAATATTTAGCCATTGTTGTATCATCTGCAACACACCAAAAAGATTAGTGCAAATGCACAATATTTTTATGCAAAGACATATACCATATCACTTACAGAAGCCCAATGGAGATGTAAAGAAGATGGAGCCAGAATGAGAACAGGCCATGCTTCATGGATGCAAGAGGTCACTGCAATGGCCTGTAAATATAATCTGATAATCAGATCACTTCAATTTACTCAGTTAACTGAGTTGATTCCAAAATAAATTTTTAACATCATATGGGGTGATTGAAATGGTGAAACCATATAAGCCATGTTTATCAGTCTAATACTTGAAGCCATTTTAATCTTCAAACTAATGGTTTAATCTTGGAAAAAGCTGATACATAGTGAAAGATTGGTGGACTGAATACACTCGATAAAATGGATACATAAGAAACGTAGTGCACAATGGGCATGATAATTTGGCTGGAAACGAACAGGAACAGAGAAAATAAAGAGAAAGACGGAACTACTATGTTAGAAACTGAATATAAATTAAAATACAAAAGATAAACTCCTCAAAAGAGGCCACACCTTCGAGAAGGGCCACAGCTCACGCTGAACTCAAGACTAATTTTCTGGACAACTGAAAAGGAGGGAACAAAGCCCTATTTATACGACTCTACTAAAAGACTTTTTTTTTTTGAATAAAACTTCTAACATGACTCTAACTCTAATAAATAAACCCTATCTCTAACAAACGACTAACAAACTAGACTCCTTAACATGCTACATAACTAATCAAGAATAATTAATAACTAATAATAATAACTAAGGATTGCAGGGGAGGATCCCTATCAACTACTCCGTTGTGGAAACAACTTTGTCCTCAAGGCTTGGCACCAATGCTGTTAGGAGCGCGGGGCGCACCGGGGCGATTAGATAAATATCCGGGGCGCGGGGCGCGCGCCCCATGAATCGGGGCGCTTATGTATAGAACGAACTGAAGATGGAGAAAAACTGAAGCAGAGAAGAAATGAAGAAAAAGAAGAGAAGAAATGAAGAAAAAGAACGAAGAATTAATTGTGGAGAGAAGAAACGTTTTAAGAGGGAAAACGTTTTAATTGTCGTAACTCTTGGGAAGAGTAAGTTTTTTGAAATTGTGAAATGTCTTGGGAAGAGGAGAAAAGGTGAGGCAGAGGAGAGAGAATCTGAAAAAAAAAAAAAAGTTGAAAGGTGCGCCCCACCAAGCTCCCCCTCCGCCACAAACCGCCCCACCCGCGCCCCTGAATGGTGCACGCCCCAGCCTCCTTGGGGCGATTCCAGCCGCGCCCCGCGCCCCAAGTGCGCCCCATGCGCGTTTTTAATAACACTGCTTGGCACAAGTTAGAAAACGGCCCAAATCCGCCATAGCCGGACGTCAATCTGCAGCCCAAGTAAATTTAACCAGCTGAAACAATGGTGCACCAAAAAATCATTCGCAAGACGGTGCAAAGGGCGTGACCACAGACCACGGAACAGAGACATGGTGTGCTGCAGGGTTGCGAACGAAGAAACGCTCACAGGAGCGGACAGCACAGATGGTGGAGCCTGAGAGCAAGGAATGGTGGCAGCGGCTGGTGGTGGAAGAGACGTCGCAACAGAAACAACGGTAGGGGTAGAAAACACCATCATCTGGGACTCCACAAAGGCAGAGACTCGACAAAAGCAGCTGGCGCGGCGACTGAAACGGGAACAAGAAACAACACATCATCCGGTGATGAAACCTGCAACAGTGGTTGGGACAGAGAAACGGGAGGCTCAAAACCGGAGCCGGAGATACCAAGGTGCTACTGGTCCATTTTGGACTGGTACCTGGCTGTCGATCTGCCCTTATCTCCTGCATAAGTGCGTCAAACTTGGCGTTCAATGATGGCTTACTTGGCGTCTAGGGATTCCACCACCTTCTCTGATTCGTCGAGCCGTATTCCGAAGCTAGGAGTGTGCACCATCGTGCAAGGGACGTTCACCCTAGCACAATCCACATTCACCTCACCATTTGATACGGAGTGAAAGGCCGGTGGACCGCATGCACTCGATCAAATGGATGCATCAGAAACATAGCATATAACGGGCATGATAACTTGGCTGGAAATGCAAGAAACGAACAGGAATAGAGAAAATAACAGAGAAAGGACCGAACTACCATGATAGAAACTGAATAGAAATTAATATACAGAAGATAAACTCCTCCGAAGAGGTCGTACCTCCGAGAAAGGCCACAGCACATGCTGAACTCAAGACTAATTTTCTGGACAATTAAAAAGTAGGGAACAAAGCCCTATTTATAAGACTCTACTAACATACTCCTACTTTGAACAAAACTCCTAACTTGACTTTAACTCAAATAGATAAACCATATCTCCAACAAACTACTAACAAGCTAGACTCCTAAACATACTAAATAACCAATCAAGAGTAATTAATAACTAATAATAATAACTAAGGACTGCAGGGGATGATCCCTATCAACAGCAGTTGGAAAGCCAAAGTGAGAATGAATAGTCCCACAGCTCTACAAAAGCTTTACAATACTATGTAACAAAAAGATGATAGGTCTTTCCCATGTCAAACTGATTAAGTCCAAAAGGCAATTCAAAAGTTATATATGTTGCTGCTTAAGCACAATTAACCAGTCAGTCAAAAAGTAAAGATGAACTATGGCATGGGCTTCTGACAGAAATTTCACTAAGGCAGAATACTGGAGGGCACCACCAGATTCCCAGTTTGTTAGAGACTCAGATGTGTTGAAGTTCTTATTTACTAAGCTGCACCTTATAAACATAACCTCATCTTTCGACTTCAGTAATACACTAGTGCAAGTTTGTCCTTGACAACAAGACCCAGATTAAGAGAATTATACAAGGAACAAAGCACAAAACTTATAAAAATGGCCACTACCTGAAGAGTCTTTCCTAGCCCCATTTCATCAGCCAAAAGGACCCGCACTCCATGCTGCAATATGAACCTGAGAAGGTGCAGATTACCTATACTTAAATGAGACTCAGATGGACCTGTTTAATAAATGTGATGTCACCACAGATTAAGACACAAGCTGCAGTCCTGAACTGAAAGTGAGGGTAAACAAATTTAAGAGAGCTATTGTTACTTACCTGATACCTTCACGTTGAAAAGATAGGAGCTTTGATTCGATATAATTGGGAATCTTATCATATTTGTCTGTTAAAAACATGAAATGAGCGCAGCACGATAACACACAAGAACAGTGGTATAGCACCAACTAAATAAGTAAATATAAAAAATATATGTTGAATCAGGACATCAGAAAATGTGATTCCCCACAGATCCCTTATACAGGTCACACAACTCATTGGCAACATTAGTTGGGCTCCGTTAGGAAGTAATAAACCAGGAAATTAAAATAAAGATGCAATCAGTGTTATACCAAATGCCAAATCCAAATAAGTTCATGTTTACCTATGAAGCACAGCAGCAACCACTAAAACAGCCAAAACTTTCAAAGCTTCAGTTGTTATTTTAAGCATCAAAATAGTTAGTACTTAGTAGTAGTAGCAGTTTTTATACTAATATAATTGGGTTATTAATAATATCAATAATAATAATAATAATAATAATAATAGTAATAATCATAATAAACAACTAGAATACAAGTTTTCAGGGTTCATTTGCACTTAGTTACAAATATATCAAATGCTATTTTAAGTATGACGCTGGAGCTTTCTTCCTTTATTTCAATATAATACCACAATTTGGCTCAATAAGTGCTTTCCCGTATGACTAATGAAATGCTACCAACATAAAAGACAAAGACTATAAGGCCTGAAAAGAATATAAAAGTTAAAAAAGTAAGAATTTTTTTTGAAGGTCCAAATAGAATTTGACCTCCTTGCTCATCCTGATGATTAAAAGATCCATATTAAGTCCATGCACATTCAAACAAGACTATCTCTCAATTGGGAAGAGAGCAAACTGTTCAACAGGAATCCTTTGTTCGTAACTATGTTTTCTTTGCTTCAACCAAAGGTTAACCATTGCAACAAAAAACTAAATGGTCCTTTCGACTGCTACTTCAAGAACTTAGGATTCTGAAGAGTTCAACTCGCATAATTACTTATGTTCTTCAAATGCTATAGTTCCTCTTAAGTCCCCACAAGATAAGAAGAGAGTTCTCTCACTAGAATTGTCTTATAGCTAAATTTTTGGTTGACTCAACCATCAAAGACACTGTTCTGGGATGTATCCAAATCATCACAGAAGTTCATCAAGGAAGAATCAACTTTACCTTGAAGATCTGGAAGTGCACTGGCAGCAGCAATAGCACGCCTTACCAAAGGATCCAAGTTGTCTATCTGGAAGGTAAATAGGAAAATAATAATATCAAGATAACCATCCATCCTTTCAGTTACATGCACTACTAGTTTCCGGAGATGGCTTTGATATTTCTACCATGACAGCAAAATTTTCATTACTGAAGACCTGTTTGACTGTTGGACCCAGAAATTGTGTGAACAATCGTTTTCTGAACTGTTCACTATTGGGAGGGAGGAGTTTTTCATGAACATGAAAATTCAACATTTAGAAATCCCATATCCTCAGAAATCACCTCAACATTAGAGCCAGGGAGATTATGGAGAACACTTTCTGCAGTGGGTAATGATGACAAAGGGAACAGCCATAATCTGCAAAACATATACAAACTGAATAATTATAATATTTGATACCAAAGTCCAAGGGTAAAACAAACAAAAAGATAGTGAAAGAAATCAAAGAAATAAACTACAATTTAACAGTTAAAACTCCGACAAGAGTGACAGAAGATTTTCAAGATCTCATTTGACTGGCTTGGGGAAGTTCATCTGTTCATGAAAAGAGACTGTACCTTTCTTTTGCATTCCAAATGGCTCTTGGGATATTGTGGAAAGCTCCTACAAGTAACTATATAAAAGAATGATGGTAAGTGAAAAATGGACATTTATATCCAATTAAATCTCAAGTAATATAGGACGTCATACCTTGTCATAAGGAAATTTTGCTGCTACGTTACCAGTGGCATGTAGGAAAAAACTGACTGTTACCTTCGCTTGCTGTGGCTTTGGATGATTGTCTTTAATTGAAAGGAAAGACAAAACAAACACCAGAACAAGGGACAAACATAAGGGCACAGTAGTCAGAAACATATGGCACACACAAAAAAAGGTTGAAATGGAACAAAAGAACCCACCAGTCATCTTCAGCACCACTGGTGAAGGCATTATTCTGGCCTGCTGTGAGAAATTAATCTGCTTAATTGATCAACATCAGAAGGTGCAACCTAATGGCGTGACTCACAACTTACAAGGTTTATCTGACTTGACACAAAATTTACTGCATAGCACGTGCAATTAGAAGGACTCATTGATCTCAAGATTTTAGCAAATGCAATGTGATTGAAATAACTATGTACGCCAGTGCTCCTATAAGAAGTCATGTGCACTCATCAAATTATGCACCCATTAACTTCTCTGTATTTAGCTTTTTCATTCGACAGTCACATTATGTACTTAATTAAATAATATACTAACACATGCCAAGACCCGAAGAGGTTTTCACAAACACAGGGATTTGCGTTTAACTTAATATTTGCTACAAAATCTCAAACCTAAGTGCTAATGAAGTTTGAACTACCTCACACAAGGACACAATCTATTAATCATATTTAGCACATAATGAAATAAAGCAACCTTATCATTGTCGAGATGGGGACGCGAGAGGAAGGGGGGCTTGGCTGGGGAACGAGAAGACGGCACATTTGCTGGCAGCAAAGATACAGTGGGCATATTCCTACTACTATGACTGGTTGTGGCAGCAGCACAAGACTGATTGCGCTCGGCCAATAGTTTCAAGGCGTCTCTTTCTAGGGAATCCATTTCCTCCGAGCTTAGTTCCCAATCATCCATCTTCCTCGTTCAAGTTTCACCTCTCAATTCATAAGATTCGTGTTAGGGCAGACGAACAATGTAGTAAACATTAATTCTTTGGAGGAACTACGTACAGAATTCAAATTTCCAGAACCACCGCCGTCCTCCCCAACACCGTGAATTCCGGAAATATAACGGCGGTCCGGCCCCAAAATCACCGCCAACGAGTAAATATGAACACCGGCAAGTGATTATTACCGTATAGTGCTTGGAATTGCGGCATAAGATGGTGGTTTTAAGACGCTCAAGCTCTGGGTTTTGGGCGGGTCCAGTAGAACAAGAGCAATCACTTTTCAAAAAGTCAGGGAAAATGGCTTTTGAAAAGTTAGAATTGGGTCAATTGGCTCATTTTTGTTGGTTTCGACTTTCTATGTTACATTTATTTTATGTTATTACTAGGAAATTCATGAAACATAGTTATGATACGTTTGACGGGTCGCCAACATTTCGATTCTCGCCATTTCAATAGCGATAATTGTCATTTAAATCATAATTTTTCTTTGACTTATAATCAATTTCATAACTTTTCAAACTGGAATATTAAATTAGAAGAATTGACGTTTTATCTACGTCCGAAATTCCGGCTGACACGTCACCACCAATTTCACTAAAATTTTGATATATGGGATAATTGAGAAAATGTCAAAAGTTGTGATTTTATGTTTCAATTTTAAAAGTTATGGAAGTGACCAAAAGTCAATAAAATGTTAGCCATGATCTTGATCGAAGATTTTAGATTCGAATTTATCGAACCCAATCTTTAAATTTGATGTTGCAAAAAAGAGATCTGTTACTAATTTTTTTGTAAAATTCACATTTTTGCTTTTTATTGAATCATTTATATTCATATTTGTGTTATGCATTGAATAATGTATTGACATAACTTCAAAAGAGTTAACAGGATACGATGTTTATAAGTTCTTTTCGAGCAAATTGGTATCTGACTTACTGACTAAGTAATCCATTTTCTCGTAATAAATACTAAATAGTAAGCTTTATATGACTAGATATCCATTCACTGATTAATCGGGACGATCTTTATTGGAAAAAGTAACAAAAAATATACTTTTATTTGTTGGAGATGTCATCATCGAGTCATCAATCATCAACCCACCGACGTCACGAATGTAAACTCTATTTTGTTTAAATATTTGGTATAGCTTATATTAACTTGGATATAATTTTGCATATGGTCTGATTTATAATTATTTGGTTCATATTTTGTAATATACGTTCAAGTTTCTGATATGATGTCTACTTTATATCTAAAAAATACTACTATATTATATCATTCGATGCAAAATAAGAGAAAGTGAGCATTCGCTTGTCGCGTTAGCTAACTCCGTTGAAATGCATAAACTTGGTTTATGCAAAATGAAGATGTACATAGAAAATTTAAATTATTTTTTATTCTGACTAGATCTAGATTTAAGAATTAGTCGCATACGTGTGTAAGAGAGAAAGCGTTTTACTAACAGAGTTATGTGGCGTCGTCAAGTCGGTTAACAAGCCAATTAACTTGCAAAAAAAGTTATGATTATTATATTGGTGATATAATAATGTTTAATACATTTCCATTTTCAGAAGGCACATATTGACCAAAATAAAAACAAAGTTTCTATTTTAGATATGTTTATAACATTTGTTATAAAGATGCTCAAATAATATGATATTTATTTGAAAAGGATCAAATTATATTAACAAAATTATAATATTCCTTTTTATTTTATAATTTTGAAGGGAAAATTATAATTTGGTCTTCGTAATTCCCAAATATAATGAATTTTAATATATTCATGGGGTCTATTTAACAATCCGTTGTAGTCTAGTTCGTCAGGATACTCGGCTCTCACCCGAGAGACCCGGGTTCAAGTCCCGGCAACGGAATTCTATTTCTTTCCTCTCTTTCTATTCATCTATTATTCATATTCATGGCGTCCAATTCACAAATCCGTTGTAGTCTAGTTGGTTAGGACCCGAGAGACCCGGGTTCAAGTCCCGGCAACAGAAATTTTTTATTTTCTCTCTTTCTTATTTAAAGTTATATTTATATTCATGGTGTCCAATTCACAAATCCGTTGTAGTCTAGTTGGTTAGGATACTCGGCTCTCACCCGAGAGACCCGGGTTCAAGTCCCGGCAAC
>JAYDZE010558322.1:0-12875 GCA_034509125.1 Monilaria moniliformis | reverse complement strand
ACCCAAATTTTATCCTAAATACTAACATGATTTAACTATCCTATACTATCCTAACATAAGAACCAAACGGCCCCTAATAGTTAAAAATATTTTATAAGAAAACATAATTAGGGACATTTTTCTAAAAATATAAAAAATTAAAAACACAAAACATGATTAACTGGACTTTGAGGATCACCCTTCTATTTCAAATTAACAATAAAAGTTGGATGACGATATTGGCATAAAAAGAAGATTTCCTTGAGTGTTTGCTAAAAAAGCAAAGGGGATTATGGGAGATCCACTTCTCTAACCTAAAAACATTATCATAGTTTGGCATTCTAGCACGAGATTATATCCAAAGTGACATTTTCTTTGTTCAATATTGTATTAGTAACTTTTAAAAAATATTTAGTATATTTTGGCAAATGCCCAAATAGTTTAGGATATTTTCATTTCCTTCTTATAGAAAGAATTGAATTTCACGTGTTTGAGAAAAGAATATTCGATATATTTTCACGCCTGAAATTAATATTCCACAAAGAGAACTATCCAGAAATATACCAAATACAGATTCTACAAACTGCGATAAATCTCCAGGTACATGGTATTTAACTTTTGACAACGCAGTCAAAAATCAACCTAGCAACATCAAGAAATGCGTGTTCAAACATATCTTCAAAAATCAACCAAACTCGTGAACAATCTTTTTTTTTTTCAAGAATTCTTGAAGCCATCACCAAATTCACAGATTAAAGATAAATGTCCCAAAAACATCATCAAGAAGATCTCAGTAATTTCCATATCATCAAAGATAAAAGAACATGAACGCTATTAGTTGCTACCAGAAGCATCAAACAACAAATCTCAAAAATCATCGACCTGTAGAACAGATTCGATTCTATTTCTAGCACTCATCAACGACAATCTGGGAACATTTCCATGAATAGAAGAACAAAAAGAAAAAACATGACAGGTCATGTATGATGCCAGCATATTTGATGAATGACAACTACACAAGTTTGGCACTTATGTTGGAGGTGATTCCATAAGCTTCATCTTTCGAGTCTGGTATCAGGACAACTGTTAAACATGTTGCTAGCTAAGCATTCCACTTCTCTCTCTCTCTCTCTCTCTCCCCATAAACATTGGTTCCCCATATGTTGACTACCAACAACCAGTGTATATATAACTTATTTTTAAAATCATTCTGCTCAAAAGTGTGCCCACCACCAGCACATAGTCATGACTTTTCCCTATCCACTATCCAAAGCAGGAGTTTAATGCTTCTTAAGTGGATTCATTTTATCTCTAAGATAATAAAGCTTGGCCCTCCTCACTCTCTTCTTGTCCAACACTGTTATCTCCTTTATGTTTGGAGAATACCTGTCATTTTCCAACTCAATTAGTTCAACCAATTTTTCAAGTCACAAGAAGAAACGGATTCGTTAACAATCACATATGTTCGAGTCAGAAAGTCTGTTATATGCATTTGAGATGTTTCTGCGCATTGATGCTTCAAATTTTCTAAAATTAAATGAATTTCAAATAAAGCTGCAAACTCATATATGGAAAAGGAGCAGGCAGCAATGTGAAGGAGGTGCAAACAGAAACCAGAGGTGGTTAGCTTATTTGAGGATCTAGTCCTAGATAGATTACAAAATTCAAAGGCATTTGAGCAAATATGGCTTCACTAATTCCAATAATAAAATGAAGTTCATATCATTTGGACAATGTCCTCCAAAAAAGGGAAACAGTCCATGAACATAATATACAATTCAAGGTTTAGTGAAAATAGAGTGCACTTTGGCTATAATTTATGGCCTAGTATTAAGAATGATGAGCACATCAGGAAACACAATGACTGACAATTGAATAAACCAACACTAAATTGGAGCTAAAATGCAGTACAACACACAGAAAAGAGGTATGGCTTTCAATATACAATATAGATTGCACTCGTTGAATTACTCAAGCTGGAAGGAATACTCACAGAGGGAAGAGATTTTCAATACCAACACCTCCTACGAGCCTTCTAATTCTGAAAGTAGTATTTAAACCAGCATTGCGCATAGCTATAACAATGCCTTTTATAATTGAAACACGTCTCTTATTCTCTGGTACTACCTGCCATAACAAGACCACGGCGGTTCAAATAAGTAAGAATCTTGGAAATTAAGATACGATAAAGTTGGCAATATGTAGCAACAGAACAAATCAACCAATGAATCTTGACTTTTCCAGGAAAAGAATCAGTACCACTTTCAGCTGGATGATGTAACCAGGCTTGATCTCTGGTATCTCTCTGTTTGATTTAACTTCCTCAACTGCTTCTTTATCAATTATCTGCAGTCAGCTTGAAGCAAGCAAAACACTCAGAATTCAATGATGATACCCAACCATATCATGAAGAAAGTAGATGAAATGAGAAAGGAAAAAACATGCCTGCATTATATGCCTTGCAGTTTTATCAAGCCTCTTAAATTTTATGCGTGGAGGCAGTTCAGAAGCAGCAGAAACATTCTCAGGAGTAGATCCCGAAGTTGAGAAATTCCTAGTTGGCAAATTTAATACCGAAGGAGCCAACTGATTTCCAATGCTTAGGCCTCGGTAAGATGGCAACATTGAAGCTATACTACAACTTTCAGAGGATACCAGTGAGACAGCTTTAGCGCCAAATTCTTTATTCTGAACCAGAAAAATAGTGCCTTAGCAAGGACTAAAAAAGAAAAAACCATCAACAATGAGACGAGAAGAAAATGAAACTAGTAAACAGTGCTAAGAAGAGAACATCATAAATCTTCTCTCAGGAAACAATGAGACAAGCTAAAAGAACTAAATTACAAGCACAAAACCAATCGACACTAGCAGAATTAGACAGATCATACAAATTCAGCTGAGCTTTAAAGCTAAGTTCAAGAAATTCCACAAGGATATAACAAACAAAAACATGACCTTGTAAAGCTCTAACATGCACAATGTTTCCTATACAAACATTATATATAACATCAGAATCATTTTGAGACATACAATTCATATTGAACATCAAACAATTCACAACTCCGGAAATGCACCTAACACCATGATCCCAAAACCCCTAAGAGTTGTTCAGGCAAGCATATATATATATATAATAGAAACTCACTAAGTAACTATTGAAGCTCCGCGACGTTCAAAATTAGGGTTATATACAGCTTATATATTTCATAGGCTCATGAACTGAAGGTTTCAGCAAATTATCGGCATTTCCAATCCAATCAATCAGCAAGAATCGGAAAAAGATAACAAAATTACTATACCAAAAGAAATGCTGAGCCTGAACAAGCACGCTCAGAATTGAACCCCGAGCACCGATTCATCGAGCATCCCAAATATCTCGATTTAATAGATGCGACTTTGCTCAGCTCACCATATTTCAGCGAATTGATGGTTTGCTTCGTAAGCAGCCGAAATTTACCATACAGCGATTGCATTTCGGACCCTCCGATCAAAAAACTGGAGTTAATGAGGAAAAGGGGGGAAATTAGAGTCAACTTTGCATTTCGTAACAATGATTAATACACAAATTGGGGGGAAATATCACAAAATTAGGTAACCTGTGGAATGAGGATGGATTCAAGAGCTGAATGCAAAACCCTAGTTAGGCAGCGGTGGAAGTTCTTGATTTCAGAATAGGGATTTAACATAATGGCCCTTGAGGTTTTCTGATCTTTCTAAATTACCCATAAGGTTTGTACTTTTTAGTTTTTTGACCTTCCAATTAATTTCTCTGTCAAAAGAAAAAAGGGACATTTTATTGTTTCATATTTGGATAATTTTGGGATTTAATTTAATTTTATTCCAGTTTTGAAATAATTATGTTGCACTTTTCAAGGACATTTTTCTGTTTTTATTTATTGAGTAGGAAATTAGGAATATGCTAATTGCGCAGTTATATTTTTCTTTTTGCTGTTTTCAATTTTAGGACTTTTAAATTCATTTACATTTAATCACTCATGAGTCATAGGTTGTGTGTCGTACTATTCAAAATTATTCATAATATAGGCACATGTACCTGTTCTAACCCATACAATTAAGTCTCATAAGGGTATGATTACCTTTTTTCTAAAATTATCTCGAAAAAACAAGAATACTATTTCTTGGAATTTGGGTGTATCTAGGTATCATGTTATCTTTTTATTACCAATTAATACAGCTATAGTCTATAGATATCTTAGTTAATACTTTGAGGTCGAGTAAATTGATTACTTTTTTAGTAATTTCTCAATGAGTTGTGCCGAATAACCATATTATGGCTGTTCACATATAATTTTTTATGAAAAAATCAGACAGATTCGGTTAAAATTGATTCACCTAATGAAATTAAATTTATAATCTTACTCTAAAATTAGTGGAAAAATAACTATTATGTAAATAAGTATTAATGTATTATTATTTTTTCAAATACATTAACTATTATGAGCATCTACTCAAATTGAGATACGCAGAGTCACACATTTATCGAAAATATTTAATATACCAACTAAGATGGAGAAAGCCATCACTTTCACAGAACACATTTTAACTAGGTTATACGTTCAAACACGTACTATGAGGAACAAATAAAATTAATTTCCATAACAGAAATGTGGAAAAATGGAAACTAAAGTTACTAATTTTAACTTGCCGTAGTATAAAATATAGATTTATTAACTATTATATACAAACGAAATTAATTCAACACACCTGTAAGAATAGAATTGCATATATCTTCTTATCAATAAAAAAATAACATATTCCATCTAAAATAAATAAATAAAAAGAAATACCATAGTGTTATATTCTCCAGCATCACATTATACCAACCTTAGACTTACATCGTCACAAGATAAACAATGTACAAGAAAATTCTGAAATAATGAAATTTTTGATACAATCGTTATATGTAAAGATAAATTACAAAATTAACTATTAAAATTATAAACAAATATGATATAATGTTTCAAATGATGCTTCTTGAAATCAAAACTCAAGTTTGTCAAGCCCGCTCAATTTTTGTTAATGATATATACATTACTGATCATTTCAGTTATATATAATAGTGTTTTTATAGTGCAATAGTTAAGTATGATTTTTTGGCAGGACATATTTCCTTGTTTTTAATTATGGTTTTTGGGCAGAGTTAGGTATTTTAAATTAAGTCCATATTTCCCGTCCGGTAGTATTGAACTAGCAAATATTTCTAAATAAGTAATCTTTCTGTTCATAAGAAAATGTATCATAATTTTCTTTTTTATCCGTTTATTAAAAGTATGTCACTTTATTTTTTGGTCTATTTCTCCATTCAAAACATTATTACCAAATATTTATTGAAACTCGTGTTGAATCCAAAATGATACGTGCATTATGTAGTCAAAAAGCCACCTTCTACCTCTCAATGTATTGCTAGCCTATCCTTTCATTTCTTTCGTAAATCTTCAAAACGTTTGTTCTGTTATTAGAAGGGGTATTGGTTGATAGAAATAACACCTCAGCATCCATTCTCTTTTATGTTTCACTAAGAAATTCTCCAAATTGCTTGAAAAATATACACCGACTGCAGTAGATGGATTTGATGCGCTCAAAGTTTTGGAAACAAAGTCCATCAAATTGGATAGAGTTCTTGAAAAAGTTACCAAGCTAGAGCATTTGAGGTACATTATTGTGTCTGTTGATACTCTTGGAATTCTTCCCAAAGCCTTCTCACACTCACATTCATTCTCTTTTATATTTTATAAGGCACCCTCCAAATTGCATTCAAAATGTACACCAACTATGGTTGATGGGTTTGATTTGCTAAGAGTTTTTGGTCGATAGGTAAGGCTAGTATAGGAAAATCAAGATTCGAAAAAAAAAATCAGACTTAAATAGTTTATTCAAACAGCCGATTGGTTTGACCAGACTTTCAGACTAAAAGGCGTGGGGTAGCATCGTAGACCTCTCTCTCTCTATCTGACACCTTAATCAGCCACTTCCTCCATTTCAAACTCGACCGAATTTGACCCTCGTCTAGACTCACTCCCCACAATTCATTTGGATCCTTCTATTATAAACATCCTATAGTAATATTACTAATGAATATCTTAATCTAGTGGAGATTATCAATATTATGTTGGAACACATTAAACATGTTGAATACGAACGATCTATAGCCGAAGCGTACTCGAATTCATATTCGTGATTCAATGTAGGGTTGATTGTCTTCCAAGCGTAAACGTTTAGAGAATTATCATATTTCTCATTTTTTACGTAATGTCAAAAATGAATGAGATATATCGACTATTTATACGTTTCATTTGGAGACCATAGCCTCGTATTTAGAGACGAGTCCCTAAGATTTCATATAACTCTAATTCCACCCATAACATAATTAAAGTTATTCTAAATGGTATCTGCACAATAGTCCCTATATTTTTATAAATGATCGTACGACCCTCATGATTATATAAACTTAGTTGATCACTTAATCGGGTCGTCTGATAGATAGTGATTAATATACGACCGTTTAACAATTATGTTGGACCATAATATATATGTTCCAACAATCTCCCGCTTGGGCCAACATAAAAGTTACCAAATAATCGTACATTACCAAAGTTGCGCATTTACTATCTATATCAATCATTTTAACCAATTTGGTCTACTAAACACGTTAATATAGAACTAAAGAAGTTTAAGTCACAACACGTATACATAACCAAACTCATCAGTGATCACATATATCAACATATCTAGCAACACAAATTTAAATATAGGTGTGCCGCATGGAAATTACATGCTATGTGATCTTGCGCATGCCTATTTCCAGCTGATCCCCTGAAGTCTTGAGTAAGGTTAGAAAATACCAAAGTATAATTCAAAGTAAATGAAACAAAAATAACTGAAGTGTATACATTGACTAGAAACTGAATGTCATGACATAGATGAATATTTAACTCCCACTAAACCAAAGTATCATAAGTCTGAAGGCCCATGTGAGAAACTTGCTTATGAAAGACCGATGGCGGTAAACCTTTAGTGAAGAGATCCGCAAGCATGTAAGTTGTTCCTAAATGTGCAATTGACAATTGTTTACTCCAAATTCTATCTTTAACAGCAAGGAACTTAATGTCTATATGTTTAGGCTTCGACGAGCTCCTATTGTTATTGGAGTACATGACTGCAGACTTATTGTCACAAAATAACTTAAGTGGTCTTTCAATACTGTCCACTATTCGCAGTCCTTGAATGGAGTTTCTCAGCCACACTCCATGTTCGATGCCTCAAAACAAGCAATGAATTATGCTTTC
The DNA here is from genome assembly GCA_034509125.1 of Monilaria moniliformis. Lineage (NCBI taxonomy): Eukaryota > Viridiplantae > Streptophyta > Magnoliopsida > Caryophyllales > Aizoaceae > Monilaria > Monilaria moniliformis. The sequence goes on along the minus strand of JAYDZE010558322.1, from coordinate 5,589 downwards.
ATAATAGAGGTAGCTATGAGTGTTTGCTTAGCACTTTTCCAAGAAACAGTCCATCCAGCCAACATAAACACATAACCTGAGGTGGATCGAAGACTATTTTGGTATCCCGCAAAATCCGAATCAGAATACCCAATTATCTCAAGTTGATCCAATTTTCTGTAAGTGAGCATATAAACCTTTGTTCCCTGCAGATAGTGCATAATGCGTTTGACTATTTTCCAATGATCCATACCAGGATTACTCAAGTATCTCTCTAGCATGCCCACTATGAAGGCAATGTCTGGACGCGTACATACTTGTGCATACATAAGACTTCCCACTGCCGACGCATAGAGAATTATTTCCATTTTCTTTTACGCAATTTCATTTTCAGGGCATTGACTTCAACTAAATTTATCACCTTTGGCCACATGGGTATCTCCTGGTCTACAGCCTGTCATTCCAAATCTTACCAATAGTTTATCGATGTAGTTCTTTTGTGATAATCCTTACACCCAAGGAACGGTCCCAATGTATACAAAAGAAGCATCAACAAGATCTTTCATTTCAAATTTTCTGTAGAGAAATTTTTTGGTGTCTCGCAACAAGTCTACATCGTTGCAAGCAAGTAGAATATCATTGACGTATAGAAGAAGGAATTTTTTTTGCTCCCACTGAACTTATAATATATGCATTCATCAACCCGATTCATCTGAAAACCAAATGAGATGACAACTTGATTAATCTTAAAATACCCTTGATGAGATGCCTGTTTGAGCCCATAGATGGATTTTTTTAGTTTGCAAACCATCTTCTTTAGATCACCAGATACAAAATTTTCAGACTGCACCATATAAATTGTTCGGTAATATCACCATTAAGAAATGCGGTCTTAACGTCCATCTAGTGAAGTTCTAGATTAAAATGAGCTACTAGAGCCATAATTATTCTAAATGAGTCTTTCGTTGAAATTGGAGAGAAAGTCTCGGTAAAATCGATGTCTTTCTTTTGAGTAAAACCATTTGCTACGAGGCAAGCCTTATATCTCTCTACATTGCCATGCAAATCCTATTTGATCTTAAAAATCCATTTACAACCAATGAGCTTTGCAGCTTCAGGCAATATGACAAGATCTCAAACGTCATTATTTAGCATAGACTTGAACTCCTCATTCATAGCATCAGACCAATTTTGAGCGTTAAAGCTTTCCATGGCTTGACAGAAGTTGACTGGGTCATCTTCCATCATTCCAATATCAATCTCATGCTCTTGGAGATATACAATATATTCATCTGTAGATATTGTAGGTCTCATCACTCTAGTGGATCTCCTAAGTGGAACTACTTCATGATATTCTTGAGGTTGTTCTTCATGTTGTTGTTCAGGTGATTGAAAAGGTTGAACGGGAACAACAAGTGAGTCGTCTTTTTCCTGAACGAAGGGAAGTGAAATTATTTTCTCTTCAAAGACAACTTTCTTAATCTCATCCCCCCTCCCCAAACTCAACTTCCTCAAAGAACCAAGCATTAATTATCTTGAAAAATGATCTTGTTGTGGGATCATAAAATTTAAAATCCGTAGACCTTTGAAAGTAGCCTACAAAGTAACAACTTACTGTCTTAGAGTCTAATTTTTGCTCGTGTAGCCTATAAGGCCGAGCCTCTGCTGGACAACCCCATACGCAAATGACCTAAGTTGGGTTTCTTACCTGTCCACAATCCATAAGGAGTGACAGCAGTTGCTTTAGTAGGTACTCGGTTTAGGATCTACGTTGCGGTCTTCAGTGCCTCTCTCCAAATGGATTCTGGCGAAGTAGAATGACTAATCATGCTCATGACCATATCCTTGAGTGTTATATTTTGTTTCTCATCAATACCATTCATGGTGGGAGTACCAGGCATAGTATACTAAGGAACAATTCTGCATTCCTCTAGGAATCTAGCAGAGGGTTCTGGAAGTTGTTCACTTGAGCCGTCATATCTACCATAGTATCTAACGTTCTTAATTTTATTGCCAAGTTGATTTTCAACTTCAGCCTTATAACTTTTGAATGTATCCAGTGCTTGAGATTTTTCACTTATTAGATAAAAATAACCATATCGGGAATAATAGTCTATGAACGTGATAAAATATCGTTGACCATTCCAGGAAGCAGTAGGGAATGGTCTACAAATATCTGTATGTATGAGTTCTAAGACGTCCGTTGTCCAATTGACATTAAATCTCCTAATATTTGTTTGTTTTTCTTTAATACACTCAACACAGACTTTAAAGTCCGCCATATTGGGAATTGTAAGAATTCCATCTGACACAGTCTTTAAATTCTCATTTTTTAGATGTAACCTAAACGATTATTCCAAATCATAGCAAAATTCTCACCCGCTAATTTATGGTTAGTACCTTGTGAGTTCACATGCAAAGTTTCATTAAATGAAGTAACCGTATTGAGCAAATAAAGGTTATCACCACAAGAAAGAGAACCGGTGCCAACCAAAGTTGAATTTAGATAAAGACTAAATTTACTATTTCTAAATGAACAAGTATAACCAAATTTGTCCAATGCAGAAATAGAAATTAAATTTCGTCTAAATGACGGTACAACAAAAGTCTGATCCAAATATAAAAATCAACCAATTTTTAAAAATAACCTAAATATATCTATTGCATCTATTTCGACTTGCTTGCCATCGCCCACATAGATGAATCTTTCAGCATCAATTGGCTTTCGGCATTGGAGACAACCCTGCATGGGCACACTTATGTAAGTAGTAGTACCGGAGTTTATCCACCATGTATGTCTAGGTACAAAAGCTAAATGAACTTATGAACAAACGTAAGTGAAAAATGTACCATTCTTCACGTCCCAAGTGTGATATTCGGCACAATCACTCTTCTTATGTCTTTCTTTCTTGCAAAAGAAGCAGGCTAAACCTGATGCCTCCTTCTTGAACCGTTTGCAAATTAACCCGCAATAGTTTTAGAGGAATCAGAAAGAATCCTCTTCCCCTTAACAGACTCGAGAAGAACCATCTTCCTCTTTTCTTTATCTCCGTTTCCCTTAGATTTAGGTGAGCACTTTCTATCTTACTTTGCTTCAACTGCTCTCTGTCTTGAACACAATGAGAAATCAACTCATTCAATTACCATTTATTCCTTCAAAGTATTGTAAGTAACTTTGAAGTGGTCAAATTGAGGAGGAAGATATATCATGACCAAATGCACTAATTGATCATCATTGATGGTCAAATTTAGTGCCGTGAGTTTTGAAGCAATGTTTGACATTTTCATGATATGCTCCCTAATTTCCCCTCGGCCATTATACCTCATAGTTACAAGCTTATGCATCAATGAGGTCGTTTCAGCCTTTTCCTTGCTTGCAAATTTTTTATCAATGGTCTCGAGGAATTTTTTAGTGGTTGACTCTGTAGGGATGGTACCTCAAAAAATTTCAGGGATAATATGTTGCATAATCATTAGACTCATGCAATTAGAGTGTTCCCACCTCTCAAAGTTTCGTTTTTCCTCATTAGAACTTTTGTTAGTAAGAGGGGCGAGTTGCTCCATTCTAAGTGCATAGTCTAAATTTGCAATCTCTAAACCAATTAATACTTTGTTTTTTCAAGATGCATAAGTATTGCCTTTTAGCATAGGTATGGAATTAAGGAAACCAACAACATTATCTTGAGCTAGCTGAGAACAAATATAGTAAATAAATAAATAAAAATAATAATCAGCTTACTTAACTAATAAATATAAGTAAATAAATAAATAATGACAATTCTCATTTCAAGATGTAGAGTACAACATTAATATTATCATCTTTGGACAAAATAATTAACTTGTAAGTAACATATCAATGCAGTAATCAAACATAGATAATCATTTCCTGTCAAACAATAAGTTTTCATTTGGGCCAACTTAATGTCCACAATGGCCAAATGATCATTTCATATTTATTACTGTAGTGCACACAAGAAATACGGTCAAGTAGCAACCTTCCTTTGGGCCGATTAATTATTATTCGCATGTATTTAAAATATGTAAACTTTCTGTTTATTCAAAAATTACATTAATCTACACATTAGAGCTCACTTTAGCGAGTTAATGTTTTAATTAATTCAATTAGAATAATAGATAACTAAATTTTAAGTCTATTATTTAATTAATTACTTAATGACCAAAAATAATCAAATAATTTTAATTATTTTAAATCCTCTATTTTGGACTAATTTTGCAAACAATTAATTTTTGTTAACAAAACAGCAAAAGAAGGCCCGAAATAACTGCCCAAAAATTGCGGCCCAGAAGCAAGTCCTGCAGCAATGGGTTATTAGCCCAAAGCCCAACAGCAGGCAGTGGCCTGACTGCCCAATTCGCGTGGTCCAGCAAGAAAAGAAGATGACGGCCCATTCTTCAGCAGCTCAGAACCCGCGCTCCACACCCAGCGACCGGAGGCCCGCGACCCGCAACTGCTTAGCAGTTTCAGCAGCAAAAAATAAAACGCAACGGTCCGCTCGCTGCAACCGCCGTCTAAACTGATCCGCCGCCACAACTGCCGCGACATCGCCGGCCGTCCAGCTGGCCCGCGGCCCACTTCACGTCGTCGGGACGTGAGAAATCCTGCGAGAAAAACGAAAAACAACCCCAAAAAATTTCAAAAATATTCGAACGAAAAACACTCAAATTTTGATCCCGGAAATAGATTGAATCTTAATAGATTTAGGAGTGATGAACGAAAATATTTGAACTTCAAGAATTCAGCCAAAAAACTAACCCAAAACCGAAACAAATTTTCGAACAAACCCAGAAAATTTTGACGAAAATTTTTGTTTTCAATGAAGCCTTTTATCAAACATTTGGCGGATGCCAGACCAAACCCAGAAAATTCGTCGAATCCGGTCGAAAATTTTACAAGAATTCAAACAGATTACTTAAAAACTTCAACAGAGTTCGAATCGGTGCAGAAAAACGAATGAAAATCTGAAGGTTTTGGATCAAAATCAAAACCGAAAGCACTAACAACCAACACTTTAAAATTTGGTTCTTGCATTTATTCGAACAGTTTAAAGGCATAACTAAAGATCGATTTTTCTTCAGATAAAACACGAATAAACTGCATAACTCCACACATATTGAATGTATGAAGAGGAAACTAAGCATGATATTGAATTGAAATCGAAAAAAAAAAACATTCAATACACATGAAATCCATGAACCAAAAAAGAACATGTATGAATTAACTAAGAAACCGAATTCACTCAAGGAATATAACAAACATCTTATGCGCATAGATTTTATGCTTCGATTTTGAAAATCCATAGAAGCAAAGCAATTCAACTAATACATGGTTTTCACAGTTTCATTCATCAAGAATTCGAAAAATTTCATACTAAACGAATTATCAATTCGTTTCAACTTGTATTTGATGGAACGCATTAAACATGTTGAATATGAACTATCTAATGTATAGGCTCTGGCACTGGCGAAGCCACGGTGGGGCATGGGGGGCCCATGGGCCCCCCAGTAATTTGGAAAAATTTGAAGGGTATTTTAGTAATTTCATATTTATAAATAAAAAAATATATAATATTAAAAATCAGTTTATTTTTT
>JAYDZE010558311.1:0-12875 GCA_034509125.1 Monilaria moniliformis | reverse complement strand
GACGCGCCGCCCCCGCTGCCTTCCGATCCGTCCAGCGACGATTACCTCCAAATCGAGCTGGACGAATGGGACAACGACGATGAGGAGGAGGAAGAAGAGGAAGACGACGACGACGAGCACTCGGTTGAAGTCGTCCGCGAAGAGGAGGCGGAGAATCGGGAGCGCGGGGCGGGTAATAACAGATCGGACGGCAGCGGCGATGAGGATGAGGAGGAGGAGGGGATTGAAGTAGTGGCACCGCGTGGGGAGGAGGACGAAGAGGAGGAGATGCGGCGGCGGCGGCGCGACGTGCTCCGGCACCGCCTGAGGGATTTCGCCTCGCGCGCCGCCAGCAGGCGCAACCGGATTCTCGGTTGGGCGGATGTGCTGATGGGGCTGGAGAACCACTCGATCGAGCTGACGGTACAGGTTCCGGATTCAGACACCTACGTCGGGAATCCGGGGGATTACGTCGACGCTTCTGAATACGAAGCTTTGCTGCAGAACTTAGCCGAGAGTGATAGTGGAGCGCGGCGCGGGGCGCCTCCGGCAGCAAAATCAGCGGTGGAAGGGTTGGAGGGTTTTCAGATTGACAATGAGGAGAACACAATTGTCTGTGCTATATGTAAAGATACGGTGAATGTGGGAGAAATTGCGAAGAACTTGCCTTGTGGGCATGGATATCATGGCGACTGTATTGTCCCATGGCTCGGGTCGAGGAATTCGTGTCCGGTTTGTAGGTTTGAGTTGCCCACAGATGATCCAGAGTATGAAGAGGAGAGGAAGAAGAGAGTTGTGGTGGCCGGTTTAAGGGTGGCTTCGTCCAGTTCTTCTCCCTCTGCTGCTGGCGGTGGCGGTGATAGTCCTGATTCCGCCTTGGAGTAAAAATGTATTGGTATGCCACTAAATTTATGCACTTGAATTACATTTGTCTTGTTAGTTGTAGCTCTGTATTTGGTGGGTTTCATTAGTCTTTCCAATTGGGACATTGGTTGTGAACTAGCTTATTTGTAAATAACAAACTCTGGTTGAAAAATTCCCAATAAGTTCCATATGATACAGCATTTGCATCATTTTCTTGATTGTGCTAATCAGTGTTACTTGTGCTCCTAATTTGAGATAAGGACTTAGATGTGCATCCATTGTGATTTACTTCTAAAATCACAACTAATAATGACTGCGCTGTCAGTGGAAAGCTATTTGTTCCAAGTGCAGTTTGCCATACTTTACTTTGGACCGAGGATGTGAAGTGTTATGCTAAACTTTAGGAGTAGTTCACCTATCCAGGCGAATTCTGCCTCAAGATGCTTGATGCTATATGTTCTACACAACCAACTTAGGTGATGTAGAAAATGTTTATATATTCACTGAATAGATTGTATGCTATAATCTTTGGGGATAATAGATTGAACTTGCTAATTGAGTGAATTTAATTACTTTGCCAAACTCTAGACTTTTGTGGAAATCAAGTAAATGTCGATTTTGAGGCTGGCAATGGTCGTAAGTGAATTGCAACTTGGGTAGGAGTTGTAGGACCGGGAATTTTGAGAGATTATAGTAGGCATGGAAAATCATGTTATGTTTCTTGACCTGAGTAAAATTGTTGAAAGTTCTTGTTTCAATTTAATGTGTCAGAGATAGCAACTGAATATATCTCCAAAAAGAAATAGTTGAGACTTAACAGCTAGAACTATTTAACATTTGTGAAGGTTAGAGTTCTCTGTAGGATTTGAATCTGAGAATTTTAGAAACTAGGATTTTCGATTAGAGCCTGATATTAAGACTCTTAGACATTATATATGTGAACACGGTCTATATATGTCATAAGTAACACTAGGTGTTGTGGCTCAACATGTCAAGAGATCTCTATCTTGGTGTTATATCTAGTTTTCATGAGTTTCCATGACAGATGATGTTTTGTTGCAAATATGTCAAATGTTTGTACATATGTTGTTTATGAATTGATGAAAGAAACTATAGCATTTTCTGAAGATAGATGGAGCTTTTTGTGCAGATCCTTGGGAGGCTTAAGCTCTGTTTATTTTCGATTATGTTTTCTGTTTTGCCGATTTTTCTATGTATACACTCCTACTCTATACCTATTTAGCATTTATCACGTGAGCAGGGCTTTCCTGGTTTTGAAAACAAAACTTCAAACGGCTAAAACTAGGTTTCGTTCTTGTGAAATATCAAAGTAACTGCTTCTTTTAGGTTAACTTGCCCTGCATAGATGCAACGTAATTCTAGTGCAGTTTTGCAGCATGTAGATAAAGCGTAAGGTGCTTTCAAAATACCCTTTTAAGTAGCATTTTGTGTGGTTTGACATTTTGCTCTTGAAATTTGAGTTCTTTTCTGGAGTATACAATGTTTTTCCTTCACCAGAATCTTGGAAGGTGGTTTTCTTTAATTGCTTCTGTTCTCAAATGATGTTTTTTTTTTATTTTTTATTATTTAATAATAAAGGGAGCTAAGCAGCAAGTGTTTATGCCCATGCAAGGAACAAGTATATTCGATTTGTGGATACTGCAAGCTGCAGTTAAATGTAACTATGTGCATGGATTTTTCTAGATTTTTGGGAGGTTGGGTGTTGGCAAACGAGTGAGTTTGAGTACTGATGATATGTCTGAATTTTAATTGCTTACTATTAAGCCAAGTTTGAGGTGAGTGTTGGTAAACTTAAAATTGACTCACGAGTTCGATCAAATCTAAACTTTACTAAATGAACTAATGAATACAAATACTTTACCGAGTTACTTACATATATTTGGCAGGTAACAAGTTCACGGTGTCAGTATTCACGGTGTATTTTCTCTAAATTCTAATTGTGATTAGTAAATTTTAATTATGATTGATGAACTCTAATTGTATATATTTATGATGGATTCACCGTATATTTAAGCGTACACAAATTTGAAATTAAAAAGAGATGAAGATATATGAAGACTTTAAAGTTCGAAAGTGGCAAACGAATATATTCCCGCATCAAAGTTAAAACTGATATGTTCTACTATTATGTTTTCCCCTTAATAATGAGACTGTTTAACTTGTGAAATTGCAGCAGAACAAGTATTCAAGTTGGTGATAAGATATCATTGAAATCAGTTTGGGTACATACAAAATGGCCCCAGTTTGAGTTGTATTGGGATTACAATTCAAATTTTGCTTTAGGATATGATATGAGGACTTCAAACATCTTCATACATATTATGTAGATCTAAATTTTATTTTGGACAAAAGAAGTAACCAAACTAAACCAATCGATTTGAGTACCAAATCTAAACAAAAAGTTTACTATGGATTTAAAATTATGATGCAGTCAATTGTTTGACTTTAGAATAGCCAATTCAAGTTTATTATACGCGTAACTTGAGCCAACTTGAAAGAAAAGTTCTTATGGAAGCAGAAATCACTAATTTATTATTGATCCAATGTTTTTTTTCCCACCCAATTTGATCTTGTTTTATTTTCAAGTAAAAACCAAGTAAGATTTTTGGATAATGTTGGATAATAATCACACGGGATGATCTTGCGGCTACCAAATTAAAGATTGACTGATAAGGGCATAAAGGTGTATATTTGAGGGTATATGTAAAGATTCCTTTACAGGTCCGTCTAGAGCAAATGCTTCTTAATCAACACGCCATACAATAATTCTGGGACGAAGTGTCTTGACTGGGGAAGAGAGTGAGATACCTCTAATCATAAAGGATGGATGTGGAAGAGGTTTGTTGGGGCGTGCCGATTAAAAAGGGAATTCAACATTCCTAGTCCATAACCGTTGTGATGAGTATGTGGTAAAAATATGTGCATCGATGACCGAAAAAGAGTCTAAGCTTAATAAGTCAACTCCTAGACTATGTTGTTTGATTATTTGATCAATTTCTCTATTTAGTTCCAGCTCTTTTTTATTTTGTGCTTCGCCCAATGTGGTCGTTGTAACCAACCAACCACCCCCGATCTTTTGCAATACTTTGGAGAGACAAAGAAGAAGCACCTATCATACTTACCAACTTGCTATATAGTTGTGAGGACGGGACTATAAATTTATTGTGTGTGCTAACGATGACTGCATCAAGAACCCATCTATAGTTAAAATACGTACATCTTTTATTATATTTCTTAAAACTTGTGCTATCTCCTCCGCACCACACTCTTCATGAACAGATGAAGTATTAATTATAATTCTTTTTATAGTATATATTCCCCATAAAAATTAAGAGACTTGAAGTCACATAAATATATAACATATAAATATAATACCTTAATATTATTTTTCAACAGAAATATAATTTTATTTTGTATTTATCTTAACATTATTTTTAGAATATTTAAAATTATTTATAAATAATTACTATTATACTTTATAAATATTATAAAATTTTATATATCATATTGGCCCATCATGTGGATGGACTTGATAAATAAATTATTGCCCACGGCATAAAGGGAATGATGCATGATTCGCCATTCTTATTAATTTTTAAAAATAATTAAGAGCGAAAATTTAAGGCCCACTCTGAAATAGGGTTAAAATGCATTTTTCATCCCGTAATTATATATCTTAGCATGCCAAATTTTAATCATTTTGTTCTATTTTCACTATATTTTGTTGGGAAATAAAAATTGTCGGGCTTGTGTATTATATTCAAAACTAGAATCTCGAATGCAATAAATTTCAAAGATTTTCCTATTTTCAAGCTTCTACTTCTAACTCTTTATTCGACAACACAATCAAAGAGTTCCAGCAAAATTAATATGATAAATTTTTGTGTAGCATATTGTCAAGAGCCTCGTCTGATCGAATAACTTCACCGATCAATTCATTTTTATTCACGTTAATGGGAAAATCTTTTAACTCCCGACCTCCTAAAACGTAATTACTTGTTGATTTGATTGGTATAGAAGTACTATATTTAGAAACAGTCGGAAGTCTATACAGAAAAAGCTTAATCCTGTAAACAAAAAACAAAAAAAAAATCCATACATAAAATACTAATGCTTCAGTCCTTGAGAAGAAGGTGATCGATGGCATGTGTAGGTTGCTGAATTGTAGTGAGCAAGTTCACAATTTCCCGCATTGTGGGTCGGGCAGAGCTCTCATCCTCAACACATGCCATCGCAATCTTGAACAAATTCACCACATCCGCCACCGGGTACGCCGCCAGCCTCAAGTCCACCACCGCTTCTACCGCCTCGTAATCCGCCGTAGATTTCTTCACCCACCTAACTATATCCACCCCATCCCCAAACTCACCCACGGGCTTCCTCCCCGTGATCAACTCCAGCAGCACCACTCCAAAACTGTACACGTCGCTCTTCTGGTCGACTTTTAGAGTGTAGGCATATTCTGTCATGAGAACGAGTAATTAAACTTTTAGAGACAAGTATCATTAACAATCTTATGTCAGACTGTTAGAGAGACCAAAATTTGTAAGATGAGTACCTGGTGCAATGTAACCGTAGGAGCCAGCAACCACGGACATACACTCGGAGGCGCCAGCGTCGCGCAAGAACTTGGCCAGACCAAAATCAGCGACATGAGCCTCAAAATCACCATCAAGCAAGATGTTGTTGGATTTAACGTCCCTGTGAATGATGGAGGGCGAGCAATCATGGTGCAGATAGCTGAGCCCTCTAGCTGCATCCAGTGCAATCCTGCACCTGAGATCCCACTGCAGATGAGCCCCCTTGGAGCCATGGAGCATGTCACCTAAGCTCCCATTCGACATATACTCATACAACAACAGATTTGTATCCTCATTCGATACATATCCGAGGAGCCGCACAATGTTCCTGTGGCGGATCCTCCCCAGAGTCCGTATCTCCGCCGTGAAGCCATAGTCACTTCCACGTCCAACCACCCTCTTTATGGCAATATCCCTGCCATTAGGCATGGATCCACGGTAGACAACCCCGCCTCCGCCTTTGCCAACCACGTTCTCTTCTTTCAGGCATTCCACGACGTCTTCAGCTCTCATATCCACCTTCTGGAACGCGGTGAGTTTCCATCTCCGCGCCTTGTCCACCTTCATTCTTCTTACCACTATCCAGATCGTAGGTAGGAAAAACAAAGCCACTAACACTGTCACCACTGCGATCATCAAAGTTGAGGGGTGTGACGGAGCAGGAGCTGCAGCGCACGAGGAGTTGCGGCTGCAGAGCTTCGGATTCCCAGCAAAGCAACGGTCATCCATGTCTTTCAACAGCCCCGTCATCGGCCTTTGCCCCGAGAAATCATTGTAAGAGAGGTCCAACAATGTCAAGCTTTTCATGAACCCAATCTCACTTGGAATTGAACCAACGAGCCTATTTTTTGACAGATTCATCACGTTCAAATTCTGAAGCATTGTGATGGCCATCGGAATCTCACCGTCGAGCTGGTTTCGACTCAAGTCGACGAATGTCAAGTGGGTGCAACGAGCAATGGAGCTTGGAATCTGCCCTGTCAAATGGTTGCCGCTCATGTTCAGCACCGACAGCTTCTTCAGATCAGAAATGTTGCTCGGAATCTCACCGGAGAATCTGTTGGTATCAAGTGATAGGATCTCGAGATTCTTTAAATCCCCGATTGCTTCTGGAATATTTCCAGATAACCAATTGTTGGACAAAGCAAGACTGCCGAGATTCTGAGCAGAAACTTTGACCGGAAGCTGACCTGTCAGGTAATTACCACTGAGCTCCAGCATGTCCAGCGCCGGCGAAGCGAAGAAGCCGGCCGGAATGGTGCCATTCAAGAAATTATTCCGGATTCGAACTCGGGTTAACGACCTGCATTCCCCGAGTTCTTCGGGAATCGGGCCGTAGAAATAGTTATCCATCAAAATCAGAGTCTTCAGTCTCCCTCCTCTGCATAAATTCGTCGGGATTTTTCCGGTGAGGTGATTATTGTTGACGTCGACCAGCACCAGCCTCCCATTGCTGCCGAGATTCTCCGGCAACTCGAGCGTGAAATTGTTGTGCCAAATTTGCAGAACTTCGAGATTTGGGAGATCGCCAATGAAACTAGGAAACGGGCCCTCGAATTTGTTTCCAAACAAATTGATTAGCGTCAGATTATTCAAACTAGCGAAGCTATCGGGAATTTGGCCGGAGAGATTGTTTATGGAGAGGTCCAACGACATGAGGCTAGCCAGCCCCGACAGCTCCGCCGGAATTTGGCCGGTAAGATTGTTCACCTGGAGAAACAAGCTGTTCAAGCGCTTCAGGGAGCCGAGGCTCGCCGGAATCTCGCCGCTGAGATTGCATTTCCCGAGATCAAGTAACTCAAGCGTCGATATCAACCCGAATTCCGGCGGAATACCGCCGGAATACGTGTTGTAGTATCCGAGAGAAAGTTCCAGAAGATTCGGAATCTTGGCCAGACCGGCCGGAATCTTCCCGGTGAGGCTGTTTCCTTGCAAGGCCAAGTGCGTCAGGCTTATGAAATCGGAGTAGACCTCCGGGATTTCGCCAGAGAAGTAGTTTCCGGCGAGATTCAGAACCCTTAACTTCTTCAACCTGACGAATCCGACGGGGAGTTCATCGGCGAAATTATTGTTGTAGACGTCGAAGACCTCGAGTTCAGTCAGTTTCAGCACCATTTCGTCGGGGAATTCGCCATTGAATGCATTGGAACTGAGATTCACGCGCTTCAACGAAGATAGCATGCCCAACTCTCTCGGGAGAGCGCCGGTGAGATTGGCGGCGGCGAGTGTGAGATTGATGAGTCCGCGCAGAAGCCCAATCTCCGGCGAAAGAGTGCCGAAGAGCGGAGTGTTTGTGATTTCAAGCGAGATTACGCGGCCGTCCGCGTCGCATGTTATGCCGGTGAATAAGCAGTGGGTGGCCGGAGAGGGTGGCGGTGGCCGAGAAGAAGAAGCAACCCAGTCGTGAAGGCCCGAACCCAACGGCCCGACGAGGGATGATTTGAGCATTAGTAAGATTTCAAGATCTGATAATGCATGAAGATATACATTTTGACAAAAAATGAAGATGATGAAAAGAACACAAGATTTTCTTTCCATTAATTTTTTCTGTAGCAGAGGAGATTCTGTTGTATGGTTTTATGCAAAGGAGAGAAAGAGATGTTGGGTCTTGGGTGCGCGCTGAAATAAGAAAGCGAGCCAAATTCACCTATCTCTCTCGTCTTTGTGTTAGTGGAAATGATGGCGTGGCGACGGGTCGGGCACAGGCCGGGCGTGTCGTGACGCAATAAGACAGAAGTACCCTTCTGACTCTAATTTGGAAGAGAATCAAAAGTCAACTTGCTTTTTTGTTTGTGTCCATGAAGAAGGTGTGCTCAATGCTCATATTCATCTTCATCTTCAACCACACCCATTCCTATTATTTATGATTTCATTATTACTTCTTGTCTCTTCTTATAAATTGGAGCAATTCCTGCATATGAATACTCCAGGATGGCTTTGGTTGTTTTCTTCACTCTTAAATTTCTCACCTTTACCAATGTTACCAGCTGACAATCTTATACAAAATGTCAAAATATTTTATAAGGCAACCGGGATTACATTTCTAAATTAAATTTCATTTCATTTCATTTGTAAATTAAATTTCATTTTTATAAATATCTCCATCATTCTCATTTTAAATAACTTTTCTTGTGTTAATAAAAATTCTCACTTCTTTACCTTCAATTTCTCTCTACTTGTACAAGTTGTGGAAAATAAAGATTCTGATGATGCTCCAAAGAAATTCACTATGTATTACAACTATTGCAATGCAAAGTACAATTTTACACAAGGTGGATGATACGTTATGTTCATCAAGCACATGGAGATTAATCACCCAATCGAATTTGGGATCAACTCATCCCGAACTCAACTAAACTATAAACCCGACACCCATATAGGTTCATTACTAACACATATGCCTTCTCTTTTCAAATATGACCATAGAGATGTAACTGGCATAATGGCTAGATATGCTTCTATGCAATATTTGCCTTTTAATACATATGACAACGATATATATGAATATAATATAAAAAACATGTGATCAATGCGATAAAAAAAGTAGAACTTCATTGACTAGATCTATAGTAAACCAATATTTTGACAAAAAAATTGAATTAACAAAATATTTAGTGAACTTAAATCATAAAGTTTCAATTTTGTGTGGACTAATGCTACAATAAAATTTATATATGAGGACTACGGTTCATTTTATAGGTAATAGTTGGGGCTTGAACAAATGTTTGATTGTATTTAGAGAATTTTAATTACCACATACTGCCCAAGCTATATCTCAATTAAGTGTTCAAGTCTTAAATGAATTTCAATTAATTATAAAATATTTTCTATTGATTTTAATAATGTCTCTGATAATATTGCTAGTATTTATGCACTAATTGATCCATATACTCATATTATTAATAGATAATATTTTCATGTTATATTGTTATATATATATATATTAATTTTATATATTCAAGATGCCATAGGACCTCTTTGCAATTTACAATAGAGAGTCCTTATTTCCCATTTTTCATAATTTTAGGAAACCCAAATTTTAGGGAGGGAACCGCCTCCTTCATTTGGTAAAGACGTCGATGAGGCTAGTAGTGTTCATGGTTCCGAAACCGCCGGTTCCGGTTCCGGCGGTATCGGAACCGTAACTGAACCGCTAAGGAAATTGCCGGTTCCGGTTCCGGTTCCAAAATCGCCGGTTCCGATTCCGAACCGCCGGTTTTCGGTGGTCTCGGTTCCGGTTTTTGGTTTTGCCGGTTTTTGTTTTGTTTTCTTTTTTATAAATTTAAGTTGATTGAAATAGGAACTCGAATCCGAGTATAAGTAAATCACTATTAAACAAATTATAAACTACAGTAATGATTAATGAATAAGAGAAATTATATAACTGCACTTCTAATTATCTTAAATTTTAAGATAATTGGATGTGCAGTTATATAATTTCTCTTATTAATATTGTAGTAATATTTGGAGCAGTTGCTAAATTGCTAAGCTTGTTAACTTGAATGTGTGTGTGAATGAATATAATTGATAGTTTTTCAATGTCGTGATTGAAACTTTTTTTTTATTTTTATATATATATATATATATATATATATATAAGTTTATTATTCTAATCTGCAACCTCACGTGTCGATTTAATATTTTTTCTTAAAAGGCTCAAATACCACAAATTTTGTCATTATATATATATATATTATCATATTGTAGGAATGAGAAATATGGATACTTAAGAGTATCCGCAACGGAAGCTTTGTGGCGCGTTACAGAGGGATAGAAAAGAGGCGGGATGGGTTGCGGGGGTCGGGGCGGGACGGACGTCCCTTAGTGGAAGGTAGGGCTGCTAATACGGTATTAACCGAACCGAACCATTGGTTAACTGAATTAGAAATGGCCCTGAATGCATAACTAGAATCAGAATAGTTAATGTATCGATTAGTCAATCAGTTAATCGGTTAATCGACTATAACCTTCCGATTTTATTGAATAACATGTTACCTACTCTTCAATCATGTATCAACACTCATCTTCTGAGTTTTGCATTAATACACATAACCATATACCACAATTGTAACCAGATATAAACATAGAGAGCAAGAGAGATAATACAACATAAGGTCTTGGATAAATAATGAAACGTTGAACAAACTAGTGCCAATTACTTTCTAACCCTAGAATAAAAAGTACTTAGCCAAGCATGACTAAGTATTCAAAACAAAAACAAAACAAAACATGAACATAAAATAATCTAAACTAAGGCTAAAAAAAACCTGTATGAATGGTAGAGATCCATCTTGTCTTCAATTGCTTCATGAACTTTCTTTTGCTTTGGCAAGAACTTCTCCAACAAGATGGTGGATGGATGGAACACAAAATATATGAATTTATGGCTTGAATGGTGTCAAAGTTTTTCTAAAAATCATGCATAAAGATTCCTTATATAGGCACAAAAAACCTAGAAAAATAGATCTTGATTAGCTAAGAATATGACATTTTGTGCAAATTTGAAGTGGGAAACGGTCCATGTAGTATTGGCCTCTAGCCAAACGGAATATTTTTTAGTACGGATTGTGCTATTTTTGATCCCGTATTGCTAAACGGTCCGTTTGGGAATAAAGACTTCGAATCCTTGTTATGTCGATGCTGGAAACGGGCTGTTTGGGCCTTAGATTTTCCCAAACGGTCCGTTTGGGGTTCAATTCTTGTCGAACTCGTCCGTTCTGACGCGGGCCGAGAAGACCCAATCAAAGTGTCCGTTGGACCAATCACAAAAGCTCAAGCCAAGAAATTCAAAGTAGCAGTGCATGGATTAATTCAAGAAGTTTGGGGCTCAAGAATTATTCAAGAAGCCCATTGGAGAAAATGATCACAGCATCCCAAGTTATATTAATTTAATTGCATGAGAGTGAGCCACAAGTTGAAGACATTCTGTAGTAGATATCTTTTGGTAGTTTTTATCTTTCATAGTTAAGTAGATATCTTTCCTAGTTTTTTAGATAACTAGTTGGAAAGTTTGACTTTCTTTTTGGTAATTTTCCTTCTTAGTATTAGATTTACCTTTTATCTTTATATTTCCATATGGGATTAAGGTTTCCTATGCCTATAAATAGAACATCATGTAATGGACGAAAATTAGAGCTATTATCAATACAATTTGTGAGTTTTTTCTCTCTTTAGTTCTCTCTTGAATTTTCAGTTCATTGAGATAATTATCCGACTTATGAAACAGTAAATCACCCCCATTTGTGGCGTCTTCTACCATAGATCAACGTTATTGAACGATTTGCTCTTTGGGTCGTTGGGGTTAAATCTTACCAACGGTTCTTCGAGAGTCCGTTTCAAGGGTGTTGGTAATCCATCTATCCATCAACAAGTCTTACATTTCCGCGCATTCTTGGGCAGATTCATCGTCGTGTGCCATCAAGAGTGACGAGGATCATATCACGTTCTCGATCCTTTGGCCTTTTAACACATTTTTATGCATCTTTTTTTCCTTCAAAGCTCAATAAAACTCATCAAACAACCAATTGATATATATTTAAACCCAAAACAAAGCTAAATAAGAATAAAACTAATTAAATTGCTTTGGATTTAAATACTAAAATAGCAAAATACTGAGTGTGTCAGTTGTGCCTTAATGCCTACCATCTCTATGATTAGAATGTCATACTACTGCATAGTTCGTGATTATGTGATATGTATGGGGCATCAAGAGTTGATCCATATTCGATACCAAACCCCCTATAGACGTGCATTTATACATATCACATATTCACAAGTATGTTTTCCGCTGTTATCAACTTCATACTAGAACAAGTATAAGTTTTAATTTTGAAGATTATATAAGCTTATACATTTAACAATCAATAGTAACTATACAGTAAAGACCACAAGGCAACATCAAATCATAAAAGAGAATGAATATCAATTAGCTTCCAATTTGCAAATCTGCCTCATTCGGTCATTTCTCACCCTAAAAAAATAAGAATCTACATCTATTTCCATGGAAACTCATAGAATAAACAAACAGACAACCAACATAAAAGAATCCACTCAACTCAAATCTAATAAAATGATGCTCATTGAACAATTTGAGTATCAATCGTCATTATGAAATCGAATGAGAGTTATTGGAATTTGGTGCGGAAGACTAGATGGGACTTGGGAGGTGAGACGAGCAGAGACTTCTGTAGAAATTGGACACTGCCGCACTGAGACGAAAGACGATTAAGTGACGCAGGCTTCAGCTTCGGCCGATACGGGAGACGAGCGAGGGCCGATAGATGTGATGCGAGTAAAATGATGCAGGTTGCAGATTCGGCCCGAGATGGGAGACGACTCAGGCGAGCGAGGGCGGATGTAACATCCCTAAAAAGGGGCTAGTCGGAATAGTGATTTTCCGATCGTCGGACAAGGGTTTCGACGATAATTTGA
>JAYDZE010558310.1:0-31343 GCA_034509125.1 Monilaria moniliformis | reverse complement strand
TTTTCTCTCTTCTTTGCCCCTACCCCCCCCCCCCCCCCCCCAAACAAATATAGACGTGTTTTTAATTCAATACTGGTGAAGCCACGGGCGTTGCGAGTTGCACTTGGGATTATAAAAAAGTTTTTTTTGCTATCGTTGACCTTTAGCAGCTCATTTACGTGTTAAACATGAAGCTGGAGATATTGTATTAAGTCCTACATGAATATGTGACTATTAATTTTCATATGGGACAGTCATCATCTAGTCTCATGACATGCTTGTTTTCTTTACGAGAATGTTCAGATGGTGATTGGTCAAGCCTGAAAGTCAACATGGCTGGAGTTGTTTTACTACCAAGATCAAAACTGCCTCAATCTGCGAATAAAATGAAGCATCAATTTCTAGTGGGATTAAAGGCCATATTTGAGGGTCTATTTTTTTGTTGAGAGCCTTTAAGTCTGAGTGCTATAGAGTCTGGTGTGTAAGTCTTAAATGAATACGTGATTAGAAATTTCAGTTCATGCGACAGTCATTGTCTAGTCTTCTTTTGCGCATGAAGTATTTCCATACACAACTTGCAGTTTCCTCTTCTTTATGAGATGGTGTGTTACGTTGCATTTCTTCCTTTCCTCAACTACTGTAAGTGAGCATCTCTTCTATCCCTTCAGAAGTTGGTGTAGTCGGTAATAACTAGAATATTTGGACCGAAAGAATGATTATGGGAACCGAAAGAAGTATCAGTGAGGCAATTTTTGCTTTGGATGTATATGATTGGTTATTCCATGACTTTGTAAATTGAATGACTGCCATTGCATTCTCTGAAGTGTATGTCAAAAACTAAATAATCGCTAGTGATTGATGCCAACTCTTCAGTGCACCTGCTAACCGTATTTTCACATCTTATTCTGCTGTCACGGTTGTCTTCTTTAGCTTTTGATAATTTTACTCGATTTCCTTGTGCCTTGTGAACCCAGAGTTGTTGTCTGTTCCTATAAAATGGTATTGGCTGTCTATTTGATATATTCGGAGCTATGAAGTCGAGTGCTGCAATGCCATTTTATAGCCATGAAGTCGCTGCAAGTGATTCTTGCTTAAATTGATTTTTGATTTTGAATGTGGTTAACTTAGATGCTTAGTGACCGGAAATAATGGCATTGCATAGTTGTTGTCTCTATTCTGTTGGCTTGTGTCCATATTTGGCTTGTGTCCATATAGCATTTTCTCTTGTACAGTCCTTGTTTTTGACCGTTTGGCTTTGTTTCCGGTGTACATAATAATTGACTCGATTTTCAGAGAGTTCATGTTATCTTATGCTTGTTGTGGTCTACGGCAGATCCACACAATAGGAGTTGCTAACTTTTATATCTTTTGAGACTTG
This sequence comes from Monilaria moniliformis, assembly GCA_034509125.1. Taxonomy (NCBI): domain Eukaryota; kingdom Viridiplantae; phylum Streptophyta; class Magnoliopsida; order Caryophyllales; family Aizoaceae; genus Monilaria; species Monilaria moniliformis. The sequence goes on along the minus strand of JAYDZE010558310.1, from coordinate 29,986 downwards.
TCCTGTCAAGAACAGCAGAATCTACAGTGGGAAGTGAATTCTTGTGAAACACTGACCCAACAAAATAGAATGATTTGGTTGAGCACTAGTAGAGGTCAAGAGTTGCAATATTTCCATTTTTGAAAAGTGTAGGATATGAAAAACCATTGAAGATCTATAGATTTGTAGTTGATGATTTGTTATAGATATGCCACAGAATTCAAAGGTGTGTTATCTTGATAAAGAAGAAGTGATTTGTGTCGAAAAAAGGTCCACACTGGTAGGGTTTAGGGTTTCTGGGTCGCAGACAACATCAAGCACATTCCCAACTTGTTCCCTAACCACCATAGGGTGAAGTTAAGCTGATTCGTGCCATTTTCTTACAGCAACAGACACCATACATGTTAAAACCAGTCGTTGATCAACTGTAAGATGTGCAAGCATATGTGTGCCTTCTCTGTTTCATCTTCTACTCTGGTATATGCAGTGGAACAAGTTGCACATTACTAGGGAGGGGAGCTGGGGTGAGTTCCAGAACCCTTCACCTAACTTTTTTAACCTTGTAATTTCGGTTTTTATGGAAAGAAAAAAAAAAAGATTTTAGCTCCTTGTTGTACCCGGAAATTTTCAGCTTTTCTTACATTTACACATATGCACCCGAAATGACTTGTATCTCCGACCTATTGGTTGGAACGGAAATTTTCGGCTTAGGGGAAGAGAAGATCATCTTATTTTAAGGGTTAACTGGTAAATTTAATTGTGGGGTTATTTTAAGGGTGTCTACCGGCAATTGATTTCCAATTTGACTGTAGGCGTAGCAAGAATAGCTCTATAAAATGTAGAGTAGGCCAAAAGAGATTTTGAGTAGTGGCAGCCACGCAATTAAACTCAAAGATTTGAGGTAAGGATAATAGTTTCCTTATATAGAAATGTAGAAACAAGAGACTGTTGTCAATAAACTATGGTTCTATAATAATAGTATAAATTGGATTTTGCAAGAAAAAGGATTCTATCTTGCTGAGCCATTTTTTCCCAAGTGATTTATCACTGAATGTAAAAGCATTACAGTCAGCATGGGGCAGTTAAGGAAATCACTTAAATTATATTCGATCTAGCTACATAAATTATATTATTCGTTCCTTGAAATCAGTACTCGAATTGTGTACTGAATTACCTCTAATTTCTACTCCAAACTATACTTCAAAAATTCGATATGTTAAACTGACGTATTGATAAAATTCGAACTTGACATCCTTGGCCTCAAATATACTCACTTAACCATCCCCTCGGGATAATAGTCGAATAAGTGACTGGGAACCGTACCTATTGGGTATGGTGCACCCGTTAATGGCCTTGTTTGGGCGTGCCACGCCTCATCGGGCACCTTGCTGACTGTGTAATGCTTCTAGGCCGAGTTGGGCTGTTGGTTGTGCGCCCGTATTCCTTTTGAGCTTTAGGTTGGCTTGTTCATGTAAGGCTTCGTGCGCGCCTTATCTTTCCTTTCCCTCGCTAGTTTATGCGCTCCCTCCCCTGTCTTGGCCGTTCCACGGCCACAGTTTGTTTCCCCTAGGGTATGCCCGAGTTCAGTTTATTTATTTTAATGCCACATATTTTCCTAAAAAAATGGAATAATCTTCCATTATATATGAAAGTCACCAACTTAGATTTGGCACATTTATCTTTCTAGAAGTTGACATGCAATTAGTCTATATACAACGTCAGATTGTATATATATAATTCAATGATGAGCTAATTAGTTTCTGACTTTCTGTAAATCATATTTAAAGATTGTTATTTATGTCCCGAATATAATATTTTCGCCATCTCAAATATGAGAAAACTATCTCAAATTTGCATAAATATTGCCATATGAGTAGATTTATTTTTTCAATTTATATTTTATATTCATTTAAACATGCTAAACACGTGATAAAAAATCATCAGTAGGCACCTAGAATCACGGGTGCCGGGTAGATACTCACAACATGACCTAACTGATGTCTCTAACAAATTAACGCATGCACATTGTATGCCATAATACTAGACATATTAAAACAAAGGGAAAAGATATTATATTATACATAATACCCTTAAATTTTAATTGAACCAAATCGATTTTATTTAAACTGGTTTTATTATTAATTATATTATTATTTTTACTAAATTACCCCTATTATATTTTTAAAGATATGATTGGAAAATTGATTTGATAGATCCTCCAAACAAAGCCACAAAGATAACGTATAGACCAAAATATTAGCCAGTTTTGTCCATTCATATATGATAAATTCACATATTTTTCAATTTGATTTGGAGATATATATGTAGATATCCAATAGAAAAAATTAATTTTTTTCCTAGTTATTTCAAGAGGATAGATAAGTAACATATTAATTTATTTTAAATTAATTAATATTTATAAATATAAAATATCTAAAAGATCCAAATTATGTATGTACAATTTATGTACATATATCACTAAATAAAATGATGTAACACAATGATTTATTATTTATATATAAAATGTGGATTTAGGCTGGAAAATGCAAAGCTTACTATTATTAAAGCACATGGCTTCTTGTATATATAAATTAATTAATATTATTTTATTTTATAAGTAATTAATGATTAAGGTTCTCCTCTAATTATATTTACGATTTTATATGTTTTGGGTCAGCGATGTCGTGCGTATAGAGAAAAAAAAAAGATAGTTGGGTAGATTATAACGTTATGAGGGAATTAAAATTATATAAAAAATGAAATAAGGCTCTCAAACACTGAAAACGTTGTTAAATACTAAATTTAGATGCTCTTTTGACAAAGCAATGTAGGTACGATTAAGATTCTCGGCTAGAATATTGTAGCGTGTTTAATATGTATTGCCCCTTGGCATTCAAGAAATTATTTTATACATAGGCTGAAGATGCTTGACTCGATCTCCAATGTATAATTAACCTAATATATATAGTTGGGGTTGACTGAGAAGAATGGTAAATATTAGCGTGAAATGAAATCATTTTTAATTCTTTGATTATAAAGATTTATGGTGGATGACTGGATGTATCTCTGTATTACATAAATGCAGCGCATGAGTTCTAATTATATTATGAGTGAAAAAAAATTATATTTAACGAATAAATATAAAATTTTTGCTTTGAATAGGATTCAAGTCTAGGTGTTGCATTCATCAAGTAAGAAGATGCATTTATCGTAGATTTTTGCGATGAAAGACCGGAAAATGATTATCATTTCTCACCAATATTTATCATTCTCACATGATCCCTTTCCTATATCATATCATAATAGGAATATATTACAAAGATAATTCATACAATAAACAATAATTAATTAAACTAGTACATATGAGACTGTTTTCTAAATAAAATAGAATTACAATCCACACTTAAATGCAACGACGGAGCTAAAAAGTTTGTCAAGGGGACGGATTAATCATAAAGTTTAATAAGAGAATTTTATATGACAAACAAACAAATAAATGAAGAAAGTCTTGACTTAAACTAGCAACATATGCCTTAATTTTCACACTTTAAAATTTGTTACTTGCAACAAAAATTAAAAGTTTGTAGTTATAAGTAAGATAGTTTCCTTAAAACACATTAAGATTTTTATACCAAATATAAAATGATCAAGTAATTAAAGCATATATGTTGCGTCTTTAGGACCAAACTGAATATGATAATCTGAATAATTTGGGTGTCACCAGCATTTGAAATTGAAAGCCTACTTATATGGTGTATCACATAATACACCACAGCAAGAATAAAGTCACAGAAGCTGGCATCGATGTGATTAATCATAAATTATTATAACATGAAATATCCGAATCCAATTCCTCAAAACATGCTTATGAATCCAAGCACATTTATATGCTTTTAATTAAGTCACAATTAGATCTAGCTATACACATGCTTCTAATGTAGCCAGCATTAAATCTTGCAATTCATCAATCATCTGGCACCTTCTTTTTATTTGTGTTTTTATTTTTCTTTTTTAATTCTCAAATTAAAATTCTAGATCTTTTTTTTTCTTAAGGGTGTGTTTAGTATAATAAATTTGGTATTGTGTTGTAATTATAATTTTATTAAATTGAATTTAAAGTTATAATATTCTAATTCAATTATAAATAATTTGTTTTGGTGAAATTAAGTAATTGATATAAAATTGTATTGTAATTCCAAATTCTTTGTTTAGTAAGTAAAAAAAGTAACCAAAATTATTTGCAGTGTGTATGTCGTGTGTGCTGTGTGTGTGGGTGTGTGCAATGTTGTGTGTCGTGTGTGCTTTGTGTTTGTTGTGTGTGTTGTGTATGTGCACAATGTGTGATTGCTGTGTGCGCGTAATGCGTGTATTGTGTGTAATTTTGTGTATCGTGTGTGTTTTGCGTGTTTGTTGTGTGTTGTGTGTTTGTGTGTATTATGTGTGCAATGTGTGTTTTTGTATTTGTTGTGTGTTGAGTGTTGTGTGTCATGTATTGTGTGTTGTGTGTTGTGAAGTGTGCACAGTGTATGTTTTGTGTGCCATGCGTGTACGTATGTGTAGGTGTGTATATGTATGTGTATGTGCAGTGTGTGGTACTAAGTTTTACATCTGTTTAAATTTTTAAATATTTATTTTGACTATAGAATTTAAACTATAGAATTGGACGGATTTTGAATTAGAATTTAATTATTAAGCTAAATATTTTTATAATATTAAACAATAGATTTATGCCCCAACTCCAAATCCCAACCTCGAATCTATGATACCAAACTCACTTTTAAGTAACATTAAAAAGTGAAGATTTGTAAATGGCCCCCATTTGGGCTTCCATTTATAGTTAGAAAGATTATGAGAAATTTGTATTCCCACCTGATCTTGTCGATTGACTAATTTGAGTGGAATTGTATGTGTATGTCAAGAAACACAACATACAAAGGAAATTCCATTTGTGAGGACTTCATTAATGTTTCATTTAATTGGAAGTTCACATTCCAGGCAACAAGCCAAACATAGAAGGTTTTAGGCCGGCGGTGCACCAACTTGTTTAGTTCCAAACTTCCCATCCCAATTTTAATTTTTATTTTTTTCTATTCCTTCTTGGAAATTTACGAGGATTTACCAAGTCCACGTCCAACTTTTTGGATTCTCTTCTGTCATTTTCATCCGCATCAATACTGCTCGTCGATCCATATTTATGTTTCTTCCTTATATAATAATCATATAGGAATATGATATAACTAGGAAAAAAAGTATTTCAAAATCTTTATTTCACTATTTTGACGTGACAAATCAAAGGGAGTTCATCGTCTATATTGGTTAAATCATAATACTAGATTTCTTGAGTAATCATATGATTCAGAATTTATTAATTATAATTACAATTTAATATATGTATTTAAAATTTGTTTGTGATTGTAGGCACAAATGAGTTACAAACTGATCATGGAGCTTATGACTTTCTTTAGCGAGGTTCTTAACTATTAATTAATTAATAAACACACTTTACATGCACCGGATGTACGTCACCACTCACACAAAATAATGAATTCGGAAGTACTCTCTCTCTCTCTCTCTCTCTCTCTCTCTCTCTCTCTTGTGTGTGTATATATATAGGACTTGGGAAGGAGTGGGATGTGTGCTAGAATTTAATGTTCCTCTTCCCTCTCTCTCTCTCTAATTAAATCTTAGGATTTGGTAGCTAGATAAGGATGGGAATGGAAATAGTGGTTGGGTGTATTGTATGTGTAGGTGTGTTAATAGTGAAATGGGTGATTAGGAATGTGAATTGGTGGTTATATGAGAAGAAGCTTGCCAGCAACATAAGGTATCAACTGCCCCCTGGTGACTTGGGTTGGCCATTCTTTGGCAACATGTTCTCTTTTCTCAGAGCGTTCAAGTCTGCCAATCCTGAATCCTTCCTCGCCAACTTTGTTAGCAGGTTCACTCTTCATAGTTCATACCGTCTCTCTCTCTCTCACACACACACATACACAGGGAGCACCCAAGAAATATTTTTGCCCGATTTGACTCAAATTCAAGACTTATTAGATGCAAGAATAACATTTTTACCAAGTAAACTGCACTTTATAACTTTTCTTACAATCAAGAAATTACATTTGTTTCGGTCAAAATGACAAAAGAGTGCGTTTTGGTCTAAGAATGGCCAGTTAATTAATCCCGCCTAAATATGTGTGTTAAATTTATTTTTTTTCCCCCTAGTAAAAACTCCCGGTCATTTTCCTTTATTGACAACATACTAGTTGAAAACCAAATTGCATCGCGACATATATAATTAACCTTAAATAAGGGGAAGTGGGGCCTCTTTTTGTCACTGCTGCTGCCATTTTTCTTGGCTTTTCGAACCCAGTCGCATCTCTTCTATTGGATATGATGTCCCAGTATATACTAATGTGATATAATACTAATAAAATGTGATAGTCGGCTACTCAAATGGTTCACTTATTGTATTCTATTTTAAGAGTAAAGATATATAGTCCCCTTCATCTACATTGATGTGTCATTTTCAGTTAACAACTGATATTATAAGAAAGCATGTCGCTTTCTTTCCTCTGATTCTTGTGGCCAGGACATATTCAATCTCATTTTATTCTGCTTATGTTTCATTTGTCTGTATTCAGGAAAAATTTATATATGAGTCCTATCACATTTTTATGTCACATTTCATCGGGACATATATATAAGTAATATATCAAACACACGATCACGTACACATGATCACGTATACTGGTGAAGTAAAAGACGAGTTATAAACGTGCAGGTTCGGGCACACGGGTATGTACAAGGCGCACATGTACGGCAATCCGAGCATAATCGTGACAAGCCCGGAAGCATGCCGAAAAGTTCTCACAGATGATGACGCATTCCAGCCCGGCTGGCCTGCTTCCACTCTCAATCTCATGGGAAGGAAATCTTTTGCCAACATATTCGACAACGACCACAAATGGCAGCGCAAGCTAACGGCCGCCCCCGTCAACGGCTTCGAAGCATTGACCATGTACATGAGATACATTGAAGATAACGTCGTTACAGCCCTCGACAGATGGGCAGACATGGAACAGATCCAGTTCTTGACTGAGCTGCGGCGCCTTACTTTCAAGATCATAATGCACATCTTCCTCAGCTCAGAGGGCGACCACGTGAGGGAGGCGTTGGAGAAGGACTACACCGTGCTCAACTACGGAGTCAGGGCCATGGCGATTAATGTGCCCGGATTTGCTTATTACAACGCGCTTAAGGTTATATTTTTGTTTTGCTCATATCCGTCGCTATTAAGAATAGCGACGGACGAATTTCGTCTTTTTTTTTTTAATGAGATATTCTGTTACATTTTCAGGCGCGAAAGGATCTTGTCGCTGTACTGCAACGGGTAGTGACTAGGCGGAGGGCACAGAGGAGGGAGAATCCGTCGTGTCCGAAGAAGGACATGATGGATTACCTTTTGGATGCTGCAGATGAGAACGGTAGAAGATTGGATGATGAAGAGATCATTGATATTTTGGTTATGTATCTGAATGCTGGGCATGAATCTTCAGGGCACACAACTATGTGGGCTGCCCTTTTCTTACAGCAGAATCCACATATGTTCAACAAGGCTAAGGTGGGTAGCTTTTTTCACTGCAAGATTCCTCAACTTTTTTGGTAATGATTGGATGTACTAATGAGTGACACTGATTCAGGCTGAGCAAGAGGAGATTATAAGAAACAGACCTCCTGATCAGAAAGGTTTGACACTGAAAGAAATTAGACAGATGGATTATGTTAATAAGGTAATATTCAATCTTCATTGCTTGAGCCATCTTTGTATGATCAATCAGATGATACGAGTTACCTGAAAACGTGCTCTCACAGGTTATTGATGAAACGCTTCGCGTAGTTTCCTTCTCATTGATGGTCTTCAGAGAGGCAAAGAAAGATGTCACTGTCTGTGGTAATCAAGCAATGTCTTATCTCTTGTTCTTGGAAGCACTGATAATCCTGCTTTGCAAAGCACTCAGAAACGATCATTAATTTTAATTGTGCAAGGTTACACAATTCCAAAAGGGTGGAAGGTTTTGGTGTGGTTTAGGAGCGTTCACTACGACCCTGAAACATGGCCCGAGCCAAAGAAGTTTGATCCTTCGAGATGGGATGTGAGTTTATTGAGGCCATTTTCTCCTCCATCATACACCAACAACTCCAAACAACAAAATATACTGTCGCTACTAGAAAATGCACATAGGTAACACTGCATACATAATGGTACACCCTTTGATATGTGCAGGACTTCATTCCAAAAGCAGGAAATTTCCTTCCTTTTGGAGGTGGAAGCAGATTGTGCCCCGGAAATGATCTAGCCAAGCTTGAAGTTTCCATCTTCCTCCACCATTTCCTTCTCAACTACGAGTGAGTGAGTATAAACACCCGTTGTTCGTCTTGAAATATTTTTGTGACAGGTTCTTACAGATGGAGATGAAATCACTTTGTTGACCACAGGTTCGATCAATCCAACCCTGCTAGTCCGGTGATGTACCTGCCACACACGAGGCCTAAAGACAACTGTCTGGGAAAGATAAGAAGGGTGACTAGTAAAACTGCATAGATATATACTTGTTTGGCTTGATTACAGTGGCAAAAGCTATTATGTTTTGTACCTCAGCCCTTTCTGCAGCTCTGTTCTTGATTTGGCATTTTTCTCTTGTTGAACTACATTTACTATTTACTACAATAAAAGGGAAGCCATCAAGAACTATTCAGTTCTTTCTTTTACTGCAGGCAGGAATGGATGATTATGTGTCTTTACCATCACACATTTATTTCAAAGTATTGTTTTTGCTTGTGAAATGGAAAGAAGGAACCTCTTTGAAACTCAAAAAGCTAGATATTCAATGAACAATAGTGAAAGAAATATTTTAAGAAAAAATACTAGGAAAGGGAGCCTCTCTCTTTCTCTCTGGTTCGCTCAATGGAAAGTATATAATTTACATATAAGAATGATTATAGAAACTACACTTGAAATACATTATAAATGAAAGAAGGGTAATAGCCGGCTACTCGCTGGAGAATGTGGATATTGTTCATAGCTTATTTTCTGAAGGAGATTCCAAAGATCTCTTGTGCATTCCTCCGCCGCCTCAACAAGGACCCGATGTTCCGATCTGGCTTTAATCGAATAATGGAGCTTAGTCGTCTTACCGGCTTGCATGCTTATTCACCATTGATAATGACTTGACAGTAGGAGGAAGTTGGAAGCTTAATGTCACGTCGAAGGTTAAGGTGTTTCTACAGCGAGCGGCCCGAAAAGCAATCCCAACGAAGGCTGCTCAATCGTGGTGTTGGAGTGGGTGGAGAATGTGGAACATGCCTACATGATTATGAGACCGAGTTCTTATTCGTTGGCGATGTGTGTGAAAGAGGAGTGGTTTCATGGGAGGAGGTTGGTGTGCAAGGGTTGGCATGATCTCCAGGAATAGTGGATACATGCATATGGTGTGTTATTGCAGCTTAAAGCTCTCAAATTGCAAGGGTTGTTGAGAGTTGCTAGAGATAATAGGCATTCATGAGGCCAAGTCATAGTTGAAGCAGTAGGGTTATATGCAGGTTCGTCTAGAATTAGATAGTAAGTAGCTTGTGACATAATTACGTTGGGCAAAGATGATAGTTACAACTTACAAGCTACGAGTTATTGTCTTGCAATGGCGGATTTAGAAAACGTTCATCGTGGGGTCGACGTGCAGTTTCTTCACGTTTTTTCATTTTTAGTTTTATCTTCCACAATAATACTTGCATATCTTTCCTTGTTCTACCACAAAATTTCCCTCGTAATATATATAATTTTGTGGCAGTGGACAGCAATTCAAAAGACCGAATTTAATAGAATTTGTCGATACTCGTAAGCTGACGGTGGGGTCGGTCGACCCCGCCCGACCCCACCTACATCCGCCATTGTTGTCTTGCAAAGGTGTGTTACTTAAAAAAAAAACAAAAAAAAAGCAAACAAACAATAACCATAAAGGGTGATCTATGAGCTTAAAAGGCCGGGCCCAAACTACTGCTCCAAGTTTCGAGACCGTAAGCGTAGATAGTGGGCCCTACTTATGCTGTATTTGGATGGATAAGCATAAGGCCCAATTCGATAACCTAGTCATATATGGTAAATATTTTATTAAAATATAGAAACTTAAGTGTGCCAATAAATTGTCTATTTTAAGAAAAAGTTACCCAATAAATTCTTGTTTTCAGTGGAGTTAAAAAGAAAATGAAATATAACTATTTTTTCTAATTCAAAGTCGGAACTATAGAACTTAATGTGATTGGTGCCAAGGATTTGAAAAATGACCTGAAATTACGGTAAATTTGAATGATTTTAAACCAATAAAAGCACTTATAAAATAATATACTTTGAAATCAATTACATAATGATCTCAAATTCGTCTAAGAAAAAAAAAAGTCGTATTCTTCATAAATAGAAAGTGCAAAGATAGGCTAATTGAGAAGTCACACCAGCAGATATCCGTTTGAACAATACCAAAGTAGTACTGCAAAATTATCAAACAATAATCAAGCGAGAGAAAAGAAAAATCGGAAAATCTCGGCGACTTTTGGGAGCTAATGAGGTCTAAATCCAAATACATTTTATACAAATTTTGAGTAAAATCGTGGTGTGTTGTTTGGCATTTGTTAACATCAAAAGTCCAAATGATGACCTAATTTTTTTATCATTTAAATTAGGGGGTTGAGGGAATAAACACATAAAGTAAGCTTTCAATTGTGGGATTATCAATTAATATGGATGTGATGGTCAAAACAACTCACTCATATTTTAATCTCAGTCAAAGTATTATTAAAATTTCTGAAGGAAATGGATTGTGTGAAGAGGAGAGTGTCATCCATGTGAGCCTAAAAAAAGGCCAGATCGTTGACAATGCAGATGAAAGACTGTGCCAATGAATGAAGATTTTCCTTTTTTTATTCAGTAAGAAAGTAGATATTCTTTAACACAATGTAGATTTAAAAAAAGAAAAGAAATTACATTATTATTTTTTGTTTAAAGTTGACCGCACAATATTTATATGGACTCAGTAAATAGTAAGATATTACGCTTTTTTTAAATTGAAGTAAGAGTTTAAAAAAATTTGATTCGACAAGTAAGATGTTTATAAATAATCAAATTCCACATGTTAATGTAACGATTGGACAACAACTTAATATATGTACATATTCTAGTTAATTATTCTTTGCGATCGTGAGTCTATAAATTCGTTTATAGTTTATTTCAATATTGGCATAATAATATTTTCACCTTCATTTTTCGCACAAAGTATAAACATGATTTATATTATTTTGGTTACTCAAATTCCTTTAAAAATACCCTTTTATATTCAGGGGTAATAGTATGTAAATTACTGAATTTTGATTAAATTTTGATTTTGCACTCCAATTTAAAAACCTGTATGATAATTATTGAACTTTCAATTTCATCTTATGTTGCTAATAAGTTAGATTTTGGCCTAATTTAATGCTGATATGACTGCTTAAAAATCTAAAATGACCAATTTAATTGACATTACTTACCATAGTATCGCCGTTTTTATTGAAATTGCACGTGATTAGCTGAAACGGGTTTTAATATGCGGACATAATTTGGCCGGAATTTAGCAAGGAGCCGCTACTAGTGCTATTTCAAGTTAAATGATATATTTCCTTTTTCAAAATAAAAAATGAAAGCAAGGAACCGAATGAAATTAAATGATATATTTTATTTTTCTAAAAAAATGAAAGCAAGGAACCGAATTTAATTGAATGTCTGAAACAGGTGTTAATGTGGTTCCATTGACCAAAGTAAATTTATACAAGTACATTTGACCTAAGTTATATAAAGTGAATTATATATGTATTTTCAGTATTCTAATTAAAAAGTTGCAGACAATCTTAACTCAGATACAGACAGCAAATTAATTATACGACAGTTGTAAGATGTTTATACTAATTCCATATAGCATTCAATGATAAGATTATGCTATACTATATTATCTCTATGTGCGTTTACATTAATTAGAGATAAGCCAAGTGTTTACATCTAATTTTTTTATAGCAAAGCTTGTACATTTGCCAAAAAACTTTCATCATTCACCAGTCGGGGGATTTTTCTATTCATTTGATTTGGCTGATATTGTTATAGACATGTACAACAAAAATTTAATTTTTTCGCCGTTAATCCGTTGTTAATGCATGCACGTTTAGCGACGGAAAAGAATTCCGTCGTTAATTTTGTAGCTAATTCAACATGAGTTGAGATAATCGCCACAAATACGATAAGGATCTTGTTAACACGATCAGATACGGTAAAAATAAAATTTTAAATAAGGATAGTGTTGATAGCATCTACTTAATAAATTCTAAGTCAAAACTAATCCTAAGTAGCTTGTTAGACCTTGAATTTTGAATAATTAGATATAAACTATATACCCCTAAAAAAGTTATAAACTATACACCTTGGAAAAAAAAACTATATACACCTTGAAAAATACTGGTATACTTATATATACATGCATGTAGATATCAATGTAGCAAGCAAACATCGCTCCTACAGATATCAATTTCCAAAATATTGCGACATTTAGCAAATTGTGCATGCTAAATAAAAAACGCGTTATAACAATGTAATAATAATAGGCGTCGCTATTGAATTAGAAGCTAATGTTTATATTTTTGTAGAGAGAGAGAGAGAGAGAGAGAGGGGGAGGATGATGAGGCAGCTGAACAGCCTAGACAAGTTATCATCTAAAGATAACGTGAGAAAAAGAAAATCGCATTCCGCGCCGCTGTTATGTAATCGGATTTTGACTTTACTTAATTATAATATGATTAGTTGATTAGTAATTGAATAGAAATATAGGGGGAAAAAGATATTAAAAGTCTAAAATACAGAATACGAATTTCTGACATTTACACATGTACTAATTAGTATATTTATGTAATTGTGCATGTCGTTGGCAAAACGTTAGATGTTACTTTTTTCAGTGTGTACGATATAGTATATACATACAAAGTCAACTTCACCAGACAGCCCATCGAGTAGAAGCTATTTATGTTTTCACCCCTAAACTTTTCTCCCTATTCCTTTTAGGATATCTTTTAAAATTCTCCTTATGCAACTTTCACGTTCATCTAACGGTTGCCTCATTGAGGATTGAGACACTATAGCTATCTCTAATTATTGATAATTACTAGATCGTGTTTCGGCTATTCAATTTTGCTCGAATGAGTTCGCGTTTAATTTGAACAACAGACAATAATTATTTAAATATGTAAGATCTCTAGAATAGTAAAAAAAAATACAGATCAATATTATGATAGGTTCCTAATGTAAACCAATAATGACAAAAACAAGAAATTATAAATAAACTTATATAAATTTAATTTCACCATGATTTACAGGTTATTCGGTTAAATATACTGTTATTTAAAACTTGCTCCCAGGTCCCAAGTTAGTCCCACCAATGGCAACAAAAAGATTGGAATTAAAAAAGAAATTCCTCCGTGGTCAAATTGCTAATATCAAGGAATTTCGGGGCGGAGAGAAGAATAAAATTAATTAAAGAGACGACGAGAAATTCAAAGTTATCAGACTTACTCGGATCCCATAGCTTCGTTGTCCCTTCCATGTCTATACGCCAGATAAGTTTTGACTCTCATCCCATCTCTTGTTTCTTTACCAATTTCTACACTTCACCAATCTCTACACACAATTTCCAAGCCCTGCACCTATATATATACATTGTCAATACCATACATTAAAAGTCTTGAAAACAACCACAATTAGAAATTCAAACTTCCTTTCAAATTTATTCGAGAAATGGATGGAATCCCTTCCATGGACTGCCCTCAAGATTTCCGGTGCCCGATTTCAATGGAGATCATGAAGGATCCCGTCACCATCTCCACCGGCGTCACCTACGAGAGGAAGAACATCGAGAGATGGTTCCGCACCTATAAAAAGACCACCTGCCCCGCCACAATGCAATGCATCGAGGTTTTGGAAATGACTCCCAATCACACGCTCCAGCGATTGATTGCCGCGTGGCAAGCGACTCGGAGCCGCTCTCCTCCTCCGCCGGCTTCGGCAAAGCGCAACGAGCTGGCCGCCGCGCTCGGCGCGATCGATTCGACGCCGTTTAAGGTTAGCTGCCTGCGGAAGCTGAGGTCGATTGTGGAATTGGGGGATGAGGTGAAGGAGGATTTTAAGAGATTGGGCGGAGTTGAGGTGCTCGTGAGGATAATGGAGCAGGTTTTGGGGGAAAACTCCGATTTCGCGGCGTTTAGGGCTTGCGAGGAGGCGGTGGCAGTGCTGCATCACATTCCGGTGTCTGACGACGACGAGCAGATTCTGCAGCTGTTAATGAGCTCCAATTGCATGAAATCGATGGCGATCGTGCTCCAGCGAGGCAGCGCGGAGGCCAGATTCGGTGCAATCGCGACGTTCGAGAAATTGGCAAGGGCTGATTATCAATGGAACTACGCCGCGCAGGATCAAGGCGTCGGTTTCTTCAAATCCTTGTTGGAGATTGTGTCGGACGAGATCTGCAGCAAGGCGAGCTCGTGCGCACTGAAGCTGCTGGTACAGATGCTGGAGGCGTCGAAGAAATCGAGGCTGAAGGCGATTGAAGCCGGCGCGATCTGCACGCTGGTGGAGCTGCTGCCGGAATCGAGCAGATCCAAGTGCGAGAGGATCATGCAGTTGATCAAGCTGCTGTGTGAATTGGCGGAGGGGAGGTTGGCTTTCGCGGAGCACGGATTGGGGATCTCGGCGGTGTCAAAGAAGATTTTGAATGTGTCGAGTGGAGGCGCCACCAAGATTGGGGTGAAGATAATGTGGTTAGTGGCGAGCTTTCACGCAACGGAGAAGGTGTTGGAGGAGATGCTGCTGTGCGGGGCGGTGAAGAAGCTGGTTGCGCTGCTGCACGTCGGTGGCGGGCAGTCGACGACGAAGGATAGGGCGGCAAAGATATTGAAGCTGCACGGCCGTGAGTGGCGGCGGTACCCTTGTTTCCCGAGTGACGTTAGGGATTACTTGGGGTTAGGGAATGAAACTCCCTGAAAGTTATTTTATTTTCTTTAAGAAAAAGGAAATATAGATATTTGTAATATATTTTAACGATGAAATATACAAAAATATTCTTTCTTCCAATCAAAATTGAGCAAATGAGAAATATTTTTCTTTTTTAACTTTAGAAAATTGTGATTTTATGCTTAATTTCTTCAGAGAAGAAACGGTTTTTCTCTTTATTATTTGCAATTCGTAATTGTATGACTCGTTCCTTAGTTGTAATAAATGTTTTAGCACATTTAATTCAAAACTTGGACAAAAAATGAGGAATTTTGTGAAGTAATAAATATATATGGTTGAGGCCTTTGTCTGAATTAGCAAGGAGGAGACGCTAGGACCAGGTATGATTTATGCAATACTTTTCAGGTTATATTTGGATTTATGCAATATTTTTTAGGTTATATTTGGGTTTTACTCTAGTAATGTGTATCAATCTATGTATTTTTATTTTTATTTAATTTTTTTATTTTAATTAGTATGTATTTTGATCCAGTATATGTATTGAAACATCAGTATTAATGCTAACAGAAAATCTCATATTACTTGGAATATATATATATATATATATATATATATATATTAATTATGATTTTGTGTGTAAGACGGTTTATTGATAATTTAAACAAAATATAACTGGATGAGTGCACATGTATTCATTTTCCAACGTCTACCGACTTATCATATCTCCACCCTACCAATCTACCATATTATATTTTCAGTAGCAATTGATTTATTAGACGTTTCTAAAAAGTGTGTAACTTTTTATTTTTAAACATTATTTTATATATAATTTATTTTTATAATATTTTTTATTCATAAAAAGATCTATTTATGATCTACCATTTTAATTCACTATTTACTTTTTATGGCACTTTTTCTACTAACCAAATATTTACTTAATATTTTATTAAAATTTGTGTCATCGCTAATATTGCATACACTTAATGGATGAATGTGGTATTATATTCCACAACATAATAATTTATTCATAGTTATATATCAAATTAGAACAAATTTGATCTATATTAAACGAGGAAAACCTAATTCAGATTCATATGATAGACATGGGAAATAAGAAATTAAAAACCCATTGTCAAATTCAATATTACAAAACCTAATAAATAACTTTCATAAATAATGAAATATTATATATTAATGAGTTAATTGGCTGTAAACCATAATTTATTAAAATTAGGATTTAAATACATAAATTTTAGGGTTATTTTTTAAAAATATCTTTAATTTTGATTTCTTGGCGACTTTTTAGCTTGAATTTACAATAATTACAAATATATCATGAACTGACATTCATTGTTCATTTTATAGCCCGAACTAAAATTTTCGTTAACTAACGCTGACGTATACTTGTCGGAAAAGATGATTTGGCATCTAAAATAAAATAATAATAACATCACAAATTGATTATATCAGTAATTCTTGATGCAGAAAAAACGAAGCATGCATAGATGTTTTATTTGCATCAATTAGCCAAAATTTGAACTCGGGTTATAAAATGAACAATGAAGATAATTTCAAGCTATATTTGTAATTATTGTAAATTCGGGCTATAAAATCACCAATGGATCAAAGTTGGGGCTATTTTCTAAGAATAACCCTAAACTATAATGTATTTTGGAATTTCCCATGAATTCAAATTATTAGTTGAATCTCATTTTTTATCATTAATTTAATAACCTAAATGACGTCGTTTCGATTATTGGACTCACCATATCATCTATTTCAATGCTACATCATCAATTTCTGGTGCCAAGTCAGTTACAAATTTTCTAGAATTTGGATTCGTAAAAAATTTCAGATTACATTGAAGTTTATGTATTTAAACACCAATATCGAAAATTATGAAAAAAACCAAAGTTAACTAATAGTTGATGGATTTACACCCAATAAACTCTAAATTAGTTAGAAAGTATTATTTTTATCTAACTACACAATAAATAGTTGCTACAATTTTACTTTTCACTTCACTTGGAAATCAAGCTTTTGTTTTCGATCGCAGTCCAGAATTTTGTATGTAGTTATATCAAATAATTTGTATATCATAGTCTTATTCTTCTAATTGATATATATACAAATATAAATAATGTGTACAGAGAGGTTGAAATAAAAAAAATTAAAGTGATGGGCGAGAATCAATTACATTACATATATATATATTGAAATGAAATATATAAGTTTATTTAGACGATTAATTTGATTGGGTCGATGGGAAACAATCTCTGATCTCAATCTTCGGCGACCTGAGAAAAAGTCGCGATCATGTGGCCAACACCCATATTGTTGATATGTTGTGTTTCTTTGACCAAAAGAATTAATAATATTAACATTAATTTAATAGAAAAATAATAGGTGCCGTCAATATTTGCCTCAAATTATGTATAATTATCAACAACTTCTCTTTTTTTGACTTGAATTATAAATAACTTCTAATTTTTTTTTTTAATTTCTAATCATACGGCATATTAAAATTAATGATGAAATCAATTTAGTGTTATAGGAAAACCGACCAAAGAAAATATAATTGTCTCTCATACATCCGCACAACGAGGTAATCTCTCTCTATCACTCAAATAAAAATCTCTTATCTACACCAGTAATAATCTACATCAACATGGCAATTCCATTTAATATAAATACAAAATTAATACATCACCCTGAAAATTGGGTTATAGTCTCCATCGTCAGTTTAATTATTTTCATATATTCTAAATATCAATTAATGCTAGCTGTGTTTACGGCTGTCAAATTGTGCGGGTTGGGTCGTTATCGGGTCGATCTGATAATGAGCTAATCTGATAAGATTAAACTCGAATACTACTTGTTAAGAAAATTCTTAACCTAAACACGAACTCTGTCTGCTACATTCAAACCAAAACACGACACGAATCTATTTGTAACACGATCTTATTCATGTTGACATGACATGATAACAACACGATTACGACACGAACCAGACATGACACTACAACCACACGATAACGACACGACCTAACCCTTACTAAAGTAATAAAAATTTATACACACAACCCTAATTAAAATAATAAAAAATTAAAAAAGAAATAACAATAACCAAAATAATAATATTAATTATTAACGAGTTATCCAAATCCGACTCGAACCCCACCCAAAATTATCGTGTCCTTATCATATCGACCTGATAAGTACACGAACTTGATAAGAATTGATATTAACTCATTAATTTCGTGTGTGTTCATACCATGTTTTTGCATCGTGTCGAAGATTGTCAGCCCTAGCTTCAATGTCAAAGGATCGACATCAGCTCCAGTAATTGGAGAGCTGTCGCTTTAGGTCAAACAGAATCTTAGTTTAACCACCGAGTAATAAAGTACTTATTTTCCAAGTAATTTGGTTGTTATTCAATTTGAATCTCATAGTTCTGGCAACCAAACTTAGACGAAATTAGGTGCTTATTACATTTACTTTGTGGAGTGTAATGAACCAAATGTCTTGGTGCAGCTACTACTCAAACTGGATTTTGTTCCCCAACTTGATCTAAGTAACTTGGACCATTTTCATTGCTACAATGATTCAAGATATGAACACAAAACCAACCAATTTTTCTTTCTTTTAATTAATTCTCAAATCTGACCTGGTTCGACTTATTTTATAAGAGAACCATATCTTTGACTTAGTTCCTCTTCTGAGTAAATCCCAATTATATATATAATTTCATTATACATACTTAGCACGTATATTGATGTAGATGACTACATGAGCTTGACTTATCATTAGGGCCATTAGGCAACATCTTTCATGACAAATCATCTTTTCAAAAGGTGATAATTTTATTTTACATTTAATGAATAAGATTGAGCATTTTAAAGATTTACTAAATTTACCCAACAAACTAAAAATTGTTCAATGAATGAAAATTATGTACTGAATTAATCTAAACTATTTTATAATTTAATAATCACCCGGAATAGATGGTCCGTAATCTTATAAGCGGCCCTACCTACTTTGGACCAAGCCCAACATTAGTCCAGAGGGTCAATTAATCTAATTGAGGCCAACAGATCACAACTTAACATTCATCTACTTTGGACCAAGCCTGTAATAAGAAGAATGCCTACATTATATGTGTATCCAGTGTATGTAGACTTCATTGATGTAAATCAAATAGTATAATTTTTTTTCCCCTAATATTTTAGGCACTTTCATGTGATTACTGACTTATTTTCAAATGTTTTTGTTACGAATGGAATTGATGAGACGTGGATACGTTGGAAGAAGAAGGCGAGGCCGAGAGAAAAGAAGCGGAACCCGCGTGTTGGCCAAGAATGGGTTCCGCTTCTTTTCTTCCATTCTCAGCCAACACGCGGGTTCCGCTTCTTTTCTCTCGGCCTCGCCTTCTTCCAACTTATCCACGTCTCACCAATTCCATTCATAACAATTTTCTCATTAGAAAGTGGCTCGGGATAAAATGAGGTTAAAAAATGAAGAATATATGAAATAGAAGAAAGTGCTCTAATTTACCCACTGTAGGTCTAATCTACTCATAAATATTATGGCATAGAGCTTGATCTTGTATACAATTGTGACTATCTTTTTATTTAATACCGTCCAATGTTAGTCATTAATACACTCCTATCCATTAAGAAATACACGTTATTTAATATTTTAATTAGTAATAAAAATATATTAACTTTTTAGATAAAATGTATTGACTTCCCGGTTAAGAAAAGAAGACAGAGTTCGATTGCAACTATCTTTCTTTTTACTATGTGAGACAGGTAACCATTTATTCTTATTTTATCGTAATGAGATCTAACTACAAGTTTTAATTTAGTAAATGCAATGAATACTGTTTGAATTGTAATATTCCCGCGTATAAAATTATTTTATTTCGTCTATAATATTACAAATACACATGAAAAATCATGGCAAAAAGTATATATTCATGTATATTCTTAATATAACTAATGGAGAGTTATATTAGAACATAATATGCTTTATTAATCAAAACATGTTTAGTTTTTCTCTTTGAAAAATTAATATAATATTCGCACTTCAATTTTTTGAAAATTTAAAAATGTCCCAACAGCAAATAACTTACATATTTTTCCAAGTATACTTGCTTCACTTTTTTTATTTGTGGTTTTGCAAATTAGACATATAAGGTTAAATATCAACCAAGATCATATAACTCCCAAAATAGAGAGGAAGAGACAAGAGGATCTAATCAAAATAAATTACGCAACTGCAGATGAATCATATATAATAACAATCAACCACGACAGAAATTACATTGATTAACTGGACAATAAACATATAAATTCTAATTCCGTCATGCTTAAATCTCAAACAAATTCAACTGGTTGGATTAATTAATTCACAACCTAAATTAATTCACTGATAAACAAGAAAAAAAGAAAAAAAAAAAGCATAGAACTCACTCCTGAGACCATCAATGATTGAAATGAATCTGCCCAGATTGAGTAGAGTTAGAATGATTGAAAATGTAGGGATACGGCAGCACCATCCCGGCATCCCACCCAAGTCCGCCGCCGTCCAGCGCGCCGCCGCCGCCGCCCGTCGGGCTTTGCACCAGGTTCCACGGGAAACACTCCATGCTCTCCTCACCCATCCTCGGCGCCACCTCGTCCGCCGCCGGAGGAGGCGCAGCCATCTCCGCTGCCAATAAAGGCGGCGGCGGCGCAGCCTGACGGAGGTGGTGATCCGCCGCCATGGCCTCCATCCTGGCCTTGATGTCCCTGAGCGTCTGGTTGATGACCCATCCCATCTCCGCGGCGTCAGGGAGGTTGAAGTCGTCGAGGGCGGCGCCGCCGCCGATGCAGCGGAACATGAGGGCCTCAAGCTCGCGGCACTTGTTCTCCTTCTGGAGACGGCGGAGCTGCTCGGCCGCCTTCTTGATCCGCTGGCGCGTGAAGCTCTCCTGGTTGACCATCTTGCGGCTCTGGTCCATGATGGAGAGCTTGCGGAAGCGGGCGAGGATGGCCTGCGCCCCCAGCGGCGAGGGCCACACCTCCGGCACGGCGTCGTACTGGCTGTAGATGATGGCGCAGGCGTCGACGCCGCAGAGGGTGCTCAGCTCGCTCACCTTCTTGATCAACCCCTTCTTTCGCTTCTTGTATGAAGCTTTCCTCTCTGAGTCATTCGTAATGTAGGCAAGTGTTACCTTTTTTCTTGTCATTTCTTGATGAGTTTTGGGAGATGGGAATGGGGACTGTATAGATAGATATACATATATATAGCTGTTGATGACATGAGATTGAATTGGATTTAAAGAATTTGAATTTGCATTAGCGTTGTCTTAGTTGTTCCAAATTGGTTGTCCGTTAGTTTTTCTTATCTTAATTAATGCTTAATTGTATTGTATCTCTATAGTCTGGATTTCTAGAATAAATTGGTGCCCCATATGTGTTTTATGTGGATATAAGCATTTATTATCAAGATATTGACAAGGTGCATGTACATAATCTTTAGCCCTTTTCATTTTTAGAGAAATTGTACATACATTTTCTCAATTATATATACTTGGAAGTCTTTTATAATATCGACAGAGATCGCAACACTAATTATAAAGTGCAAAACCAATCTACATATATAAATATAATCGTTAATTAGTAATTATGAAGTAAAGTATGATAAAACGGTAGATTGATGATACCTTAATCTCCATCTTTTTAAAATATCAATTTTGTCGATTTGTATTATAATATTACAATACAAAAGTATGGTTTACCGCAATTAGATTTCTATGTTTGTTAGGCTTTTATTTCCCCTATTTCCCTTTATGTAATACAAATTCATATGAGAATCTGCAATTAGTTAAAAAAATCAAATTGCTAATTACACCGAGTTTTGTATATAGTTTGCAAGAGGTCCGTGTTATTATTGTGTTATATATTACGTATTAGCGGTATCTTATTGATGGATCACTTTAATAATGAAGATTTTATTTCAAAATGATTGATGCATTTACATTATATTGAATTTCAAATTTGAGGCAATACCTTAGATATTTCAATGCTTTTATTTTTTAATAACATATACGCTGTGATATTGCCAATTTTGTTTAGTGTCATTCTAACAATATTACACCAGATTAATTTGCAACAAAACCAATTGCGTTAAGTGTATTTTGGACTTCAAATTCTTAATATAAAGTTGAGTTTTTTTGTTACAATAGACATTAGTAGTTGAATGACGCGGCCCACAAATTGTATCATTCACATATGATATTACTAGTGAAATACAACATCCTTGTGTCTCGATGATTCTTATAAAGTACAAGGATTATTTGTAATAATGTCAACTAAGCTACCTATCATGCTACGAGGCACGTGGTTTTGGAGTTTTATCATGCTTGAGGGGAAACACACCTCACAATTTTACAAATTTTGTTATTTCATCCGAAGATGAATTATTCGAAAGTCAGATTTTCCTTCACGACAACTAATATTGTATATCACAATAGTGAATAAAACAAATTTACTCCTTAGAAAAGAATACCACTACACTCACGCAAAAGATACCTGCATGCTGCACCACATTCCGAGAAAATGTGTTAATGTGAGGAAAGAAATACTTGTAGTTGATCTTCATCAATGTTTAAGAAATAACACCACACGTTTTACCTTATTATAGATAATTGGTTGAGAAGTTTTGGCCAGTGGAGTTATGATGTTACATGCATATTTTATAATGATTATTTATTCTCTATGTGGTAAACAAACGATCATATATATTAATTATTACGAATAGTTAAGTAAAATCATGTTTGATATGCCTTATAGTTTACATAAATTAAATCGGTTAACTAATATCCAGATGAAAATTAGATAATCACTTTTATTTCTTTTTCTTTTTTTACAAGGGTTGGGGAAAGTGTTAGGATTTCAACGCTCTAGAAGCACGAGTGAGAAGAAGAAAAATCAAAACCCTCTCATAATCCTGTCACCCGTATGTCCTTCCCTTGCGTAGTACTACATGCGTCGCCGCCGTCCGACAAGCACCGTCACCAGTCGTCGCAAGTATAGCATAAAGATATAACCTTGAAGCTAACAATTCTTCGGCTAGATTCTCCTACTGCTTTAGTTATTTTAATTATTTTTCCATATTTTCTTAATTTGTTTAGTTACGGAATTGCTAGGAAGCACGAAAGTTGTTTCAATTATAATTTAAATACAATAATAATTTAGTATATTTTATATTTCTTGAAGCTCATGATCATTTAAAGGATTTGATTATTAATTCTATTGGAAAAATAAATTTGAAATTAGTGTGAAGAGATAAAAAATTTAGATTCAAAATTGAAATTGATAATCATATTCTCTCTATAAAATTGGTGGGAAAAAAGCTATTATATAAATTCATTTGAGCACTAAATAAAAATTATTAATTTTTATTTTATTCTCCATCTTATTTATTAAAATATCCCTTTATCACTAACCATATAGCATTATTCTTTTCAAAATCGTCAACCAAACACCCTCTTGTTTCCTCGAATATTCCAAATTAACATTTATGAAGGTTATATCTGTAAAAATATTTGATCCCTAATACAGCTGTACGGATTGCTAGAAAATTATTTGTTGTCTTATCTAAAGAATCTGGGCAGCAGTGAAACGTTAGTAATTTTTCATGTGCGTTGAATGGCTTGAACCATAGTATTTATAGGATTATCATGTTACTTTATTACTGAAGAAAAAGTTGTGCGCATCAGATAGTTGCGACTTAGGTTTGTATAAGGAATTAAAAAATAGTTTGTAAACAAGAAAATAGGGCAAATGTTCTTTTTAGCACTCTTACTCTCAGTATACGTGTCATGGTGTGAGATTTATGGTTCCATATCCTAGTTACTATAATTTATATACGCAACCTATATATATTATGTAAAAAGATAAATGTACATAATTGTACGTACATAATACCTTTAAATTTTTTAATTGAATTGAATCAGTTTTATTTAAACTGATTTAATTACTAATTATATTATTTATTTACTAAATTACCCTTATTATATTTTTTAAAGATATGATTGAAAAATTGGTTTGACAGGTCCTTCAAACAAAACTACAAAATTGATTTGGAGATAAATATGTAGATATTCAATGAAAAAGTTAATCTTTTCCTAAATCTGCAGATATCTAATTTGGAAAAGTTAATTTTTTCTTAAATTATTATAGAAGGATAAATATGTAATTTATTAATTTATTTTAAATTAATTAATATTTATAAACCGATTTAAATATAAAATATCTAAAAATAGCTCATTATTTATGTACAATTTATGTACATTTATCACTACTCATATATTAAATAGGATAACAATTTTTTGAGATTATATTTTTATGTCATAATACCCTTATTTTATATATCATAATTATATAATTACCCATATACTTTATTTTAGATAGACATAAATCAATTAATTATAATTCTCATATATTTAGATTTTGAGCGTTGTTGCTTCTCTTTTTTGTTGGAAGATAAGATAACTGTAACATTGATTCCAATAGGTTGATTGATGTTTCCTCTCCAAAAACAAAGAGGTACGTTTGTTTTTGTTTTGTTTTATGAGGTGAGGATATTGCCATAGAGCATCACCATTTATTCCTTTTAAAGAACTCAAAATCATTGACCTAATCATATGTCATGTGCTAGCTTGTATAGTCCGGAAATGGATCTAAAAAGTAAATCTTAAATTTGAAGAAAACATACCAAATAAAATCTAAAGAGAGAGAGGTAGAGTGAGATTAAACTAGGAAAAGGGAAACGAGAATAACCAGTAAGTCATAAATCATGTAAATAATTATAAAAACCACCATGGTAAAGTGTAGAAATTATTTATTACTTTTAATTTATAAAATTAATTAAAACCATAGAATTATTTATAAATTCTCAAACATAATTAAAATAAAATATATATAAACAAAGAATGCCAACAAAAACAAAATATAAAAATTGCTACATAATAAATCCAAATTAACCCTACTCAATAAAGAACAGCAAATCCAAATTAGTAACCGAAAACAATATACAAATTGTTTTCTTAAATGTATAGATACCAAATAAATTATTGAATGAAGCCTAAATTAGATAAAATCTCGAAACCAGTATGTAAAAAGCTACAAAAAATTAACAAATAAAGTAGATAGGTTTTTAACTAAATATAAGATTCTCTAAAAAAAAACAAAATATAAGATCATCAACGAAACATATTTTAGATCCATCTATATAATTTTTATATTCGTTTCTCTATCACGAATTATGTATTTTTACATAGCTTATTTAAGCAAATAATTATAATATTGATGTAATATAATCCAGATGTATATTCAAGTAATTTTACATGATTTGACGACCCAAAGATTAATGCGACCCGAAGTCTAACATGCGTTATACTTCTGCCTCCTAAGTCCTAACGATACATTTTTTTAATTCTAAAAATAAATAAATAAATAAATAAAAAACTGTCCTTCCTTCATGCCAATATTTTTCCCTCATCATGGCTACTCGAAGTCAAAAGTATCGGGAATTCTATTTAGTTTTATTGTAGGACCAAAAATCATTGAAGATTTTCTTATAGAATAAAAAGAGAAAACAATAAAAAATTGAACTATCGTTATGTTTTTACTGAACCTAAAAAACCATTTTCTCCACCGATGTACACAACTTGATAGGTACAAATGTAATTTGCACGAGATGTGATAAACTAAAAGAAAATTAAATATCTTCAGACACCTTATATCGTAAGAGTAGTACACAACAAATATTTACCGTGTTCCATTATTGGTATCCCATTTACCATACCTCATATGAGATATGGTGTCTGATGCTGTGGAAGGTCTGGCGGCTTGTTTGTAAGCATCGACATGAACACGGGCGTGTTGTGGGTACAACATCGGAAGAGGAATGCGAGATCTTATGGGATGAATATCAAAATGCGAGGAGGGCGTACAGTCGACCTACCGACATCGGTTTCAAATGCGGGGACCGGTCTTGGAGCAAACCGAGACATGGAATATACAGAGTGGATGTTGATGCGTCGTTTAATCCACAGTCTCATACCTACGGAGTCGGGGTGATAGTCCGCGACTGGAATGGTAAGATTATGGTGGCTCTTTCTAGACCGACAGCACCGCGATCCAGTGTGATGTTGGCTGAAATTCTGGTTGTGGTAGAGGGCATCAAGCTTAGTGTGCAACAGCAGTTAATGCCCATTTAAATTTACACAGATTCGACTCTTGCTGCAACTTTAATGGAAAATAAGAGTGATAGGGTCGAGCTCCTTCCGGATGATGTGCTTGAGATTTTGGAAGCGGCGCGAACCAACATGCTTGTCGGAGTAGCGCATATGTATCGTACAGCGAATCGTGCGGCGCACGCATTAGCGCAATTTGTTCGGAATGCTGGTCAAGAGAAAGTTTGGATAGATAGGTTTCCTACTTGGTTACGAGATATTGTTGAGAATGATTTATTGCAATAAATTTGTTTTTCCCTCAAAAATTATTGTAATATTTATTATAAAAATATATATATCATAATTAATATTTATTTTGAAATATTATAATTAAAAAAGTTATATATCCCGCTTTTGAATTTATCAACTCTGATAATCAGTTTTTATCTAATAAAAGTGATAATAAATTCATAAAATAATAACTATTTACTCTAATTTGGTACAATAAACTCTTGATAATAAGTACAAAATTCAACCAAAATATAAAAATTTGAAATTTGAAAAAAAATATAAAAATATATAAAATATAAAAATGATACATAAAAACAGACATAAATAATATAACACTGAATCTCATCCAAAATAAGTAGGGACTCTAGGACATCCTAGCTATGACCTGTATAAATGGTATAGTTATTTTGTACACTAGAACTAGAATAACATTTAAGACCGAATTATAATATTGAATTATTGATGATCATATGTACATGCTCAAACTAACTAATCTCCCAATGGCTATGATCTTTTGGATAAATACAATCCGATAAAAATCTATAGACATATGTATCAAATATATGTCAGTAATATATATAGGAGACTGTGATATATAGGAATGTCAATTTAGCTCGAAATTCACGGGTTAACTCGATTAATCCGGTAATCTGATAGGATTAGGGCTGAAAAATTATAACCCGAAAAAAATCTCAACCGGAACGACCGTAAACCGAATAGCCCTAAAGTCGACGCGGAAATTAGCGAGTTCTTATTATTTAATTTTCAAACTTTTAGAAGTTAGTATAATAAGATATTTTAAAAATATATGTAAAAATGCATTTTGATTCAATATTCGAAAATTATGATCATCATTTCATTTTTATATTTTACTATAATATTTAATATAAAACGCTTAGATTCAAAAATTTAAAAAATGATAATTATTTATTAAAAAAATATATGTTCTTACTTCTCTAAGAGTTATATATTAATTTTAAGTTGAAATGACATTTATTTATTAATGTATTTCTTTGTTAGAAATATATAATTATGAAGATTAATATATTAATTTTAAAAAAATCATAAAAAAAATTGAGCTCAATTAACCCTATATGTTAGCACGAAACCCGTCAGTATAGGGTTAGGGTTGAGAATTTCTAACCCGAAAAAAGCACAACCCGAGTAACCCGTAACCGAATAGACCGACAACTCGAGCAGATTAGCCCAAACCCGAACGAATTTGCCGGGAATGGAAAAACCTTTCCCCTTCTAAACTCCAAAGACAAGGGGAAGCAATGAGCTGACAGATAATTAAGAAAAGAAAAAAGTACTTGTCTATATTTTAAAACCTTAACTATAGTTTAGTGTTATATACAACTAACTAAAGCATACCTGATCTTTACCTCACAGTCACCGGAGTTGGAGTTCTTTCCTTTTCTTTTAGTCATTTATCAGCTCATTGCTAAATATATAATGACTAATTAACACTACGTACTTAAATAGTCTGTCGACTTTATAAAAACAAAACAAAATTAAAAATCAGACACAACGCTTGGTACTTCATATTTCACTACACATGCATACCTATACATCTAGATCGTGCCTGGAATCCAGCAGCTGCGATCAAAGTTCATATGCATGCAGAAACCTTAGTTACATAAAGAAATGACATAGCTCGGGTTAATTGATCTAAATGACCATATATAACTTTATGGTCTAATAAAATACTATATAACCTTTAGCTATACCTATGTGTGTGGACGACTAATGTATTATTATGAACAAATATTAGCATGAATTTTTGCAGCAAATCTATGCTGGGTGTGATTTACAACAAAGTTAATTAATCTCCCTCTTTTTTTCGCTACCAAGCAATTAAGGTCACACATATATATAGACACATTTTAATTAAGATGGCATGCATATAACATTAATATAGAAATTTAGAATTGGGGGTTAATTTTACAGAACAAAATAAATTTAAGAAACCATCAATTCTAATGTTTCTTTTTGTTGATTTTCTGAATAGATTTGGGAAACCCTATTCATTCTTCCCCTCTTCTTCAACAAACTTTTTGGCCATAATAAACTCCCAAGAATATGATTGGATGAAAATGCCAAGAATATGAAAAAGTTAATTGGAGTAAATGTGCCATCCTCCTAAAATTATCATGATGAAAGGTTGCATTTTCTCCTTAATTCAATCTGAAATCTTCTGATACCTGTGTTCATGATATGAACAATAAGGACTCGTATTTTTCCCTTATTTCCAAGTAATTTCATAGCTTTGGAAAAAAAATGCTCATGTAAGTTACATGGAAAAAATAATCTAGAAAGTTCTTTCCTCTTGAAATATATAAAATAGACTAAGACTTAGATGAAATAACAGAACAAGGCTGGAGTTGGAGAAAGGAATCTATGTGGTTATTATATAAGTCACACAAAGCCTATTATAACAAGCAAGTTGTCGTTAGCGCTGGCCACGAGCATACTTATTTATATGCATATATTCATTGGATTTGATTTTTCCAATTTTATAAACTATTTTTCAGGACATCAGTAGATTAACAGGATTTATCTTCTAAATTATCAATTGTAAGCACACACTTTTGTGCAAGATTATTTATGCATACCTTATCCTCAAATATTTAAGAATCAATTGAACTAGCATAAGATTCTGTGAAGAAACAATTTTTATGTGCACAAGTTGCAATAAACAAAGACCCACGCACAAAAGTCTCAAAGCTGTCTAATCCTCAAAAATTATTTCTAACAAATTCATCAAAGTGCCACAACAGAGAAACAAACGCCAGTTTCTTTTTTTATTTTCCTTTTTTCTGTTTTTCTTTTCTTCGAATCACTCGGCAAATCAAGAGGTACATTGGCAACACCACGAAAAACAATAATTATGACCTAAATTTACAAGATAAGAGAAGTTTATGCTGATCAAGAAGAAAGAAGATGATGATTAATTGTTCTAGTTGTGAAGATGATGATATTCTGACCTTAATTAATTATGAGCACTAGAACTGCTGCCGGCCACCGCCGGAGTTTCCGGCCCATGCACCGCTGCCGTCCATTGGGAGTTGACCGTTAGGCATATTGAGCGGTAAATTCAAGAAGGGCAGCCCCAAAGATGGATCGGAGAACTGACCCCCTCCGCCGCCGCCAAGCGGCTGAGACGACGGAGGCTGCATCTGGAGCCCTTCCTCCTCATCCAGCGGCAGCCGCTCATAAGCGACGTTGGTAAACGACGCCGCGATGATTATGACGGGGCCTGAAGCAATCAACGCGCCCACAACACTCCCCCCAACCACCTGCCCCTGCCCGCCGGCGAGATATATAGTCAAACTGGTGACACCCGGCGGGGCCGGCGGCGGCAGGAAGGAACCCGAAAGGGACAGGATCTCGAAGCGGCCGTGGAGCGTGACGACGCTCCC
>JAYDZE010558299.1:0-12875 GCA_034509125.1 Monilaria moniliformis | reverse complement strand
TAAGATTGGGCCTTCCAATGAGCTTAATTCTTTAAGTAGAGCTCAACTTAATTAAGTCCATTAATATTAATTGACTCAACTATAAATTTAATATTGCACTATCCGTCCAAATCCATATCATGAATATGGCTTATTTTTCATTAATTTATTTCATATGTTTAAGATTTTCAATATCCATTAATTAATTTAAGCTTACTACTAGCTTTAATTAATTAATCTCTCTTTCTAAGAATGGTGTATTTCAAAATATTATTTATTATGTTGGAATGAATTCCAACTGGCCAGGTTTCGTATAACCTTTTTTAAACACCTATTGGAGATATTATCAACCTGGGTTCTCCCGAGACACGATTCTATATAATAACAATACTATCACTGCTAGACATTAATTACCACTACCAAGATACCAAGAATTACTTTTGGGTTAAGAAAAACCTACATCTATTGATAAATCAAAGTAGTACATATTCAATATCGTATTCTCAATGTTACTTATATTGATCAAGTAATAAATAATCACCAAGACCTTGTACTTCATTTACACGGCATCGAAGTACTTATATCACTGTAATCTATTCGAGTGCTATACCATACCAATGTCATCAATTGGCCCTGATAGGCGCGAACCTCGGATCGACACTAAAAACTTTCACGATAGATTATCCATGTCTATATAAGTTGTGAACTTGATTTTCTTCTACGAGAAATCGACTGAAAGATCTTTTGTGATCATGGATCCGCCATTTAGTCTACAATGTAGAAGGAGGACGTGTATGCTCACTTTATGATTATATGCTTAGAATAAGCATCCATAACCACTAAAGGCAAACCATGTGACAATATTAACTTCTTCTCAATACATGGGAATAAGATTTTTAATACAAAGCCTCAAATCATATTTTTCAGTATATAAACCCAAACATGTTGTCTGTGTAACTGCAGTGTGTTTGTAGAGTGTGTTTGTTGTGTATTGTGTGTGTAAAGTTGCGTGTCATGTGTGTTTGTTGTGTGCGTGTGTGTGCACAGTGTGTGTTGTGTGTGCAATTTTTGTATATAGTGTGTATGTGTGTACAGTGTTTGTCATGTGTGTGTACAGTGCTTGTGTGTGTACATTGTGTGTGTTGTATGTGCGTGTGTATGTTGTATATGTTTGTTGTATGTGTGTTGTGTGTGTTGTATGTCTTTGTTGTATGTGCATGCGTGTGCCGTGTGTGTGTGAAGTGTGTGTGTTGTATGTGTGTGTGCAGTGTGTGTTGGGGTTCGAATATTTCATTGAAGGAATTCCTTATCCAGAATCTAATAGGATAATATAAGAAAATTCTTTTCATACATTTAATTAACCTACTTTGCTAGAACGCAAGTAAGAACATGCAAATCAAGGAATCAAATCCTAAAACATGCTTCTAGTTGGTTTTAGTGTTTTACCTTTTGAATTTCCTAATATTCGACGTTGGTTTGCTCTTTCTCCATGTGATGTGAATGAATCTAACCTTAGAACTTCTAATATGTTCCGTACTCCTAGATTTGAATATTGTGGTGGAATAATTTCTATCAAACCTATAGGACTTGAAAGAGAAATAAGAGAACGAAAAAACTAGGTTTGGAAACCTAGAATTTTCAAGAATTTTGAGACGTGCTCAACTTATCTTAATTCCACAATTTTTCTGACATGTTCAGTGTCGTTAGAGTGTAAAATAGACACAATCTTTAATGCCATAAAATTGAACTAGGGACCCCGATTTGAGTCAATCAAGTACAGCGTTCATCTAAAATAGATTAGGGATAACTTTTCCAATCTTATTTAAAACCCAAGTTTGCTTTAGTTTTTCCTTGATCTCATAATTTTAAACTCTTTACTTTTATTCTGTCTCTCCAAAATCTTCTCTTTCAATTTTATTTTCGGGTTAAACAATCAATTCATCTCCCTATGGGTGCGACCCCTAATTACTATCTTCGACATTGTTCTCTTGCAGTTAGAAGTGATTTTAGGGTATTTTATAACTTATGTACAATTCTTTATTAATCAAATTTATACTCTAAAATACGCATCAAGTTTTTGGCGCCGTTGTCGGTGAGAGCAATTGGTTGTTTAATTTTGTTTACTTTGTTTTTAGTTTCTTTTTAGTTTTTCTTTTTTGTCTATTTTGTACTATGTTGGTGTATTTTCTGTTGTGCGGGTGTTACAAAAAAATTTATTGAGCATAGTTAATGTACCACACTCGATCTAGAGGTACTCACAAGAAATAGAAAAGTACCTCGAGGTCTAAAAATTGAAAGCTTTACAGGCTGTTCAAGTCCTGTGATAGATAATCCAATGTACGATACAAATCAGAAGGAGAGTTCGAAATCAGGACAACCCAAGTTTGATGAAATGACAGAAAATCATCACGGCAATCGATTGCATATTCCCGCACTGGATAGATTTGGAGATATCTTCAACTTCGAAGCCAATCATCCTGGAGATTTTGCCTACCCAATGGAAAACGTCGACATCCCACCTCACTACATCAACTTGGTGCATGGCGGTAGTCTATTCCATAGAAGAGAAGATGAGGACCCGATCTCCTATTTGAATGCTTTCTATGAGCCCACAGGAAACCATAGGCCACAAGGGATACCTCACGACAGAATTAAGAGGGCCTTGTTCTCTTTCTCCTTGAGAGACAAAGCTAGAGAATGGTACGACTCACTACCAGGGTACAACATTGCTACATTTGAGGAATTAAAGCAGAAGTTCCTGATGGAATATAATTCACCTGCCAAGATAGAGAAGCTCAGAGATGTAATTACATCATTTCAGCAGCATAGCGACGAATCATTTGCATATGCATGGCAAACGTTTTCAGAAATGCTGAGGAAGTGCCCAAGTCACGATCTGGAAAGGGGTAGAGATTTGATAAAATTCTACCTAGGGATGACACACAAAAGTATGGCACTAATTAATGCTAGCACCGGCAGAGACTTGAGAAACATAACTCATGATGAAGTTTGAGAGTTGTTCCAGAAGCTAGCTGCAAACTAAATGAATTGGTATAATCAAAGGAAAGCTTCTGTAAAGAGAGTTGATACATTTGGAGCCACTGCTGAAATAGAGCGATTAAGCTCATTAGAGGCACAACATGCCAATATCAGTACTCAGATGGAAACAATGGCTAAGGCAGTGACATCACTACAGTTGAACCCTCAACCACCCACTGCCTCGCTTGTCAAATGTGGAGTGTGCCAATGAAGCCATCATACGGATCAATGTCAACTAATCTAACCACAAGGAGTTGATGGTGTCAACTATGTTGATAACAATAGACAAGGGTTCAACCAAGGACATCAATACAATAACCAAAACAACTGAGGCCACAAGAAGGTGGATGGAATAAGCAAGGTTCTAACCAGCAGCCTCCTTCAGGTTCTGATACAAGAAAACCAATTTTCAAAGATCAATGGGGTCAAATTTTCTCATTGATGACGAAGAGTCAAAAAGAGAATGAGCATTTTAAACAGATGACCACATAATAGTTTGGCCAGATTGATGCTTCCATAAGGAACTTAGAGATGCAAATCGGGCAATTGGCTCACGCTTCGCACACAAGAGCTCTTGGTACTCTACCAAGTGACATTGTACCTAATCCAAATGATATGGAGCAATGCAATGCAATCACGCTAAGGAGTGGAAGGGAGTTGAGTTCGCCACAACCATGGAATCCCAAAAGAGTGTAGATAACCCACCAGCTGAGGCAACCAAAGAAAAGACATATGAAAAAGCTAATGTTGCACCAGGTGAGGGACTATCACACACTAAAGCACCATTGAGCCCAGCAAGACACTCAAAGAGTCTGTTCAACTTTCCGAACTTTATCACACCTCCTCCATTCCCAATAAAGAAAAATAAGAAGATGCAAGAGAAGAGTTTTGAATGGATGATGAATTTCATCGGGAAGGTAAGTATTGAAGTTCCTCTTGTTGATCTTTTTATGTATTTTCCTAAATATTCGCAGTTCTTCAAAGAGTTATTGGCAAAGAAATGAAGAACTCAAGAATAAGGTGTGGTGGCATTGAGTGCAAACTTTTCCCAGTTAATCACTGGACGGATACCATCGAAGAGGAAAGATCGAGAAAGTTGCCTGATCCCTTGTGAAATTGGGAAAAAACACTACCCCAAATGTCAGCTTGATTAAGGATCAGAGATCTCTCTTATGGCACTAAGTATAGCTCGTGCAGTTGGCGTGGTAGCTAGAATGGAACCCATAGACATCGACCTCCAATTGGCTGACCACTCCATCATCAAACCAATGGGATCGTCGAGGATATCCTGGTAAAAGTGGACAAGTTTATTCTACCTGTCGATTTCATCATTCTCTACATGAAGGAAGACAAGCAGATTCTGATACTCTTGGGCAGACCATTCTTAGCAACTGGAAATGTGGTACTTAAGGCTAAAGAGAACTCGATCACTTTTAATATCAACAGAGAAGAAGTCACCATAAAAGCTGGTAAGGAGGTGAAGCTTCACTTGGACGAGAAAAGCTAAGAGTGGACTAAGTTGAGCCAACGACTACAAACAAATGCGCTGGTTGGGAGGCAATCCAACGGTTTTATTTTTTAATTTTCTTTTTCAGTTTTCAATTTTCTGATATCTTAATAATTCAGGGATTTTCTTTGCTCAATTCTTTCCCCTGATAATTTTAGTTAAATTGAGTCTTTTTCTCTTATTTTTGTTTATGCAGGAGCATAGTAGGGATAAGAGCTTTGTCAAGACGAGAGGTTACCCACCCACACGCCCTACGTGATGTTCATGCCAAGTTTGGGGGAGCTTTCTTAACCCTCTCTTTTACGTGTTATTTGTTCATCACATTGAGGACAATGAAATGTTTAAGTGTTTAAGTTTGGGGGGGGTTGATTCTCGCTGAATTTCTTTCTATTAATTGTTTTGTGTTGAATTGTGAAATGACTAGTTAATAATCATTAGCTAGGTTTGTAGTGGCTAGGCGAAATGTTCTGTTATGCTCTACCTTTCCCCTAGAGAACTTTAGTTGAGCCTTTAGATGGACAAGTTGTTTCTGAAGAAATAGAAGTTATGTATATTTTGATAAGAAAGAGCATCGTTGATTGTTTCCGATTTCTTAAGTCAATGAGAGTGTGAAAATCTTGTAGATCTTGTGGAATTATTTTTGAGCTAATTTGGAATTGGTTTCCGATTCATTATTAAGTGTTGCGGTATGAACATGATAAATGCAATAGGGTTGAGCCTCATAGCCAAAAGATCACATACCTAACCCATCATTATTCCCTAGTGAACCATGTTGAACTTGAAACCCTATTCCTTTGAGCAAACACTAAGCCACAAAATTTAGCCACATTGAACCAATTTTTGCTGTATTAGCCTTCTTTTCAGTCCTTTCTACTAAATTGAAGTACTAATTAATTAGTGGGAGATTGTTCGCTTATGTACAATGAGAGAGAAGAATATTTGATTTGTGGTAGAATTTTGAATTGTTATATATGGAAGATGAAATGGAAGATTGTTGTACAATTTTAAAGCTCATAATTTCGTAAAAAGGCGGCCAAATCAAAAGAAAAAAAAAAGCCAAGGCCTATAATTTATATAAAAAAATGTTAGGAAGAAAAATAAATGAGCTTTGATGTTAGTTGATTCCTCCAGTATGAATTTCTCAGGTTTGAGGGTATTGTATTGGGGTGCATGGATCAAAAGATCATAAAGTTAGTAGTTGTTGTGGGATGATTATATTAGTATTTGATTTTGGTAGCTTTTGAACTACTTCCCATATGATTATCCTACCTTTACCTAAACCGCATTACAACCAAAGAAATAAAGTCCTTTTGATTCATACTTAGACTCTTTGGTAGTGTTGTTGAACTCCACATGACTTTGTGAAGAAATTTGATCATGATTCCATGAATTTGCTAGGTGATCACACTCTATGAATTGATGACGATGGTTTGAGCTACAGGAGGCAATGCTTAGATCTGTTAGAATGTGCATGATGACTCAATCTTGAGGAACAGTTTGTTTGTTTGATAGCTTTCGTGAGTAATTTAGTGGGACGAATAGAGTGTTCTTGTGCTATTTTGCTAATTGTTGTGAAACCGACCTGATGAGAGTTGATGTAGTTGTTTCATGATTTGAGTGTCTCGGAAACCGTTGTTATGTACAGTTTATCTTGCTCGAGGGCGAGCAAGACTTAAGTTTCGGGGTATTTGATGCAAATCAAATTATATAATCTTTTCCCTAAGGTTTCACGTATGTTTATTGAGTTCTCACACATTTTTAAGTACTTTTCATTGTTACGAAGAAGTTTGTAGAAGAAAACAAATGAAAATGACAAAGGAAAATGCTGAATTTTTGGGAAATTTGGGATGCAGAGAGTTCCACCCGGCCAGATCAAAGTGTGCACCACTTTCCACCCGGCCAGGTCAAAGTGTAGAAGTTGCAGAGAGTTTTACTCGGCCAGGTCAAAGTGTGCACCACTACCCACCCTACCGGGTGAGAACTAAAACTCACCAGAGACCTCTACCCGGCAGGGTAGAGTGGTGTAGAACAAGCCACCCGGCCGGGTGGCTTCCACGCGGGATTTCAGAGGCTTCCACCCGGGCGGGTGGATCTTGACCAAAGCCCACCCGGCCAGGCCCAACTGACACGTGAATGTTTATAAATATCAATTTTCTAAGACAAAAAAGATATCTAGGAAACCCTAGAGAAATAACAGGCGAAATTCAAAGAGAAAGAGCAGAGGAAGGACACGAAAACGTTGAGATAGACAACACCACAAAGATCTGATACCATGTGTATCATGGGTTTTATTTATTTTGTTGTTATTTTCTCCATGTTAGGCTAAATTCTTTTGTTATCCCTAGTATGTAGTAGGATGAATAATGTTTTGAATTGACTCAACAATTCCTATGTTTGATTGCATGGACTAATTTATGGTATGGTTCATATTTAATTAAGCTATTGAAGTGTGCACCTTTAGTCGTTTAATCTTGCCTTTTTTCTTATGTCTCTTTAACTTGGAAAATAGGAGCACTGCATAGTATAAAAACCATTGAACTGAGTATTGTTCAGAGAAAAGTTTGAAGGTTAATTAAGGTAAGTAATTGCTAATCTAGGTCTTACTGAGCTTCCATAAGAGTCTACATTTAAGTAATTAAATATCTTAATCTTTTGTGTCGGACGTGTTTAAATATCAATCTGAATTTACTGATCTTCCATAGGAGTTTAGGTTATTATTTGAGAATTTTGAGACATGCTCAACTTATCTTAATTCTACAATTCTTCTGACATGTTCAGTGTAGTTAGTGTGTAAAATAGACACAATCTTTATGCCATGAAATTGAACTAGGAACCCCGATTTAGGTCAATCAAGTACAGCGTTCATCTGAAACATATTAGGGATACCTTTTTCAATCTTGTTTAAAACCCAGGTTTGCTTTAGTTTTTCCTTGATCTCATAATTTTAAAATCTTTATTTTTATTCTGTGTTTCCAAAATCTTCTCTTATAATTTTATTTTCGGGTTAAACAATCAATTCATCTCCATGTGGGTTCAACCCCTAATTACTATCTTAGACATTGTTCTCTTGCATTTAGAAGTGATTTTAGGGTATTTTATACCTTGTGTGCAATTTTTTACTAATGAAATTTATACTCTAAAATACGCATCAATAGCCTATGATCTGGCTCTAATACCAATTTATAGGGTTGCATTGAAGAAATTCTGACTGCCATGATCTCATGGGATGATGCTTAAATTTAAGGGATAAATGTCATTTAAATCATAACTTTTCGTTGACTTCTGGTCAATCCCATAACTTTTAAAACTGGAACATAAAATCATAACTTTTGACATTTTCTCAATTATCTCACATATCAAAATTCCAGTGAAATTTGTGGCGACGTGTCAGCCGGAATTTCCAACGTGGACAAAACGTTTGTTCTTATCAAAATGGTGTCGTTGAGATAATTGTCATTTAAATCATAACTTATTGTTGAATTCCGGCCGACATGTCACCACCAATTTCACCGAAATTTTGATCTGTGGGATGATTGAGAAAATGTCAAAAGTTATGATTTTATGTTCCAGTTTCAAAAGTTATGGGATTGACCAAAATTCAACGAAAAGTTATGATTTAAAAGGCAATTATCCCTAAATTTAAATACATGGTTCTAATTAAATCTACTAAGAACACATTTATATAGGCAACAGAAGGAAAATAAAAGATCCTTATGTATGCTTTTAGAGTAGGAATATTTACCTTGTTTTGTAGATTCTTCTTCCTAATTAGTTTAGTAGATTGCTTGTGACGCCCGCCACTTCTCCACAGCAATTCAACCTCAAAATCTTCTGACCTATTCTCTCTAATAACTTGAATATTGTGTGGGAAATAATCTTTCAAGCTTTAACCGAGGTGGAGAACACAAATCACACAAGCACATAACTAGGGATGTTGTGATGTGTTATGCTTATTATTTCGTTATGCTTATGATTTTCGTCTTCCACCACTTATTATATAGGGGTGGTGGGATAGGTCATGGATTCTAATGAGGAATAGGATTGAGCCTTCAAATGTGATTAATCTTTAAGTTGAGCTTAACTTAATTAAATCCATTAATATTAATTTACTCCACTATGAATTAATATTGAACTATCCAGCTTGATCTATATTACGAATATGGTTCCTTTTTAATTTATTTATTTCTCGTGTTTAAGATATCCAATATCAATTAATTAAGATAGACGCAAATATTAGATTGACATTGCAACCTTTCACGATTCGTGTTTATCTAGGTTGACAACGTAATTTTCTTGCAGAATAAATTGACTGAAAAATCTTATGTGATCAATGATCCACCATTTAGTCTACGATGTAGAAAGATGACTTGTTACTCGATTTATGATTATATGCTTAAGAATATGCTTCATAACCACAAAAGGAAAATCATATGGCAATATTAAATTCTCCTCAGTATATGGAAAATAAGGTTCTCGATACAAAGTAGCCAAAACATGCTTTTCAATATAAACCCTAACATTCTCTTCAAAATAGAACACACACATAGTTATACGCTATGCCCGAAGGGAACGTGATATATTGGCAAATGATGCAACAAAAGTTCTTGGAAAGGTACTTTCCCACATCCAAGATATAAAATATGAGAGCTCGGATCAACAACATCAAGTTGGGAATAGTACTTTTAGTTTGTATGAGGGCAATCGAAAAGAACATGCTAAATCCTGCATGTGGGGGATCGATCCTCAATAAACTGCCAATGTGAAGCTTTCGAGTTACTGTCGCAAATAGCCGAGGAAGCAAGAGATGAAGTTGATGGGCATAAGAGTTCTTTGCCCACAACAGGAGATTATAAGATCAATAAGCGGTGCAGTACAATGGAGAAATTCATGAACAACATGACTGCATTAGCCAGAACAGCACTGTCAAAGAAGGTAGTTAAAAGATGCAAAATGTGTTATACCTACTAAATGATTAAATACTACCACTACTATTGCTATCCCGACCATGATTTCGATGTGAAAAGGACTATGCCACTTTACTCTAACTATTTAGAGTCAAATCTTGCTTGGAAAAGGTAATGAAAATTGAAAGAGCAATTTTACATCTACTAAACTAGACTACTTAAAATGCAGAAACTACCAAATACAATGCAAGAGCTACTAAACTACATGGTTTAAACTATAATAGGTGAAATGGACGTAGAACAAAAAAATACTAAGAGAGTCGTAAGATTAAACTTCAATAACAAAACATGCTAAAACAGAAATGGTTCGACCATTGGTGATACATTCAACAATAATATGAAAAGTAAAACATGATTGTTTTTGGTTCATCTCCTTCACAACAGTCAACAACTTTAATTAAACAAGAGAAATGAAAGCGAAGCATGAATGTAGAACTACCAGCTGGGAGTCTCATTGGTCGTCCTTGTTGAGAGAGGTTGAAGCAGCTGGTATCCTTCTTCTCCGGAATGGTGGGATCTTTCTGTCCTTCGCTCTAAAACACCAAACCCTTCTATTTGCTATTTGCCCTATGTGTATGAACTAAATGTTCGGAACCGAGCTCTCTCAACTCTTGGTCTCTCCGGCATTTATAGCATGGCTCTAGGGTTTTGTGCAAGCGTTGATCCTCTGCTTTGCACTCCACGTAGAGTTCTCTTCATTTTCCCCAAGATGTTTCACTCCTCGTATATCACTTTCGCTATATTTCTTATCTCTTCCATACACTTTCATTTTCTGTGTTACTTATAAGTATCTTTATTCTCTTCTTTCTAACATGCGTTCAATTTATCAGCCAACCTTGCCAGCTCCTGGGCCTATTAGAACCTTAAAGTTCATATTATATCAAGATTTTGTGTATAAACAACCACAAAGTTTGATTAGAGCTCGATCTAGGGACTTATATATAGAAATTCACTTTTTCTGGTTTTTCTTGCGTTTGCTTACTTAGTTTCTTCAAATTTAATTTTATTTAAATAGATAAAACTAAAAATTACATGTAATAAATGCATTTGATCCATTTATATTTTGTTTTTTGAATAAATTGTAAACCTACAGGGTTGATCTGCTGGGGTTTCCACTATAGGATATCTCCTACTGCCAAGGATCTCATATGATAGTGTTCAAATTTAATAATCACAAACTAATTAATCTGCTAGAATGCATTTAGACATGCAACTAGCAGGTAAAACGGATCTCTAAGCATGTCTTCTCGGGCGTTCTTGTTCTTGAATAGAGGACAAACCATCTTTATGGGGGATCGACAAACCATCTTTATGGGGCCTCAACGATCCCGGTGGTGATGTCCAAACCATGATGGACAGGGTCAAATTAAGGAGCTTGCTATGGAGATAGGTTTCTGGTTCGTGAACCGAATGTCTCACCTGGCTACTTCAGATGCATTTGAGCCTCAGAACCACAGCCATTCAACGGGATTAGAGTTCAGATAATTACCTTTATTTGCAAAATCATCTTATTGATTAGTTATGGTAGATTACTTGTAACTCCTATCACTCCACCACAACAATTCATCCTTGAGATCTTCAGGCCTATGACCCTCATATAGCTTGAATATTGTGTGGGCAATACTCTATCAAGCTTAATAACTAGGGTAGAGGAAGAAAATAAACACACATTTATAGAATGAGGGGGACGAATTCTATGCATGTGCTGAGTGGTGTGATTTTCATCCCCCTCCCATTATTTATAGGGGTGGCGGGCTAGGTTGGGGATTCAAATGAAGACTAGGATTGGCCCTCTCAATGGGTTTAATTATTTATGTTGAGCCCAACTTAATTAAGTCCATTAATATCAATTGACTCCACTATAGAATTAATATTGCATGTCCGTCAAGATCCACATTATGAATATGGCTCCTTTTTAATTTATTATTTCCTGTGTTTAATATTTCTAAATTCCATTAATTAAATAGAAGTTGTTGCTAGCCTTAATTAATTAAATTTTTTTTCAAGAGTGGTTCAGTTCAAAACTTTATTTATTATACTGGAATAAATTTCAACTGCGCAGATCTGTATAATAAATTACTTTTTCGAACTCCTCTTTGGGATCTTATCAACTCGAGTTTGTCGACACAGGATTCAATATAGTAACAATACTAGCATCACTAGACATTAATTACCACTGTCCAATATATCAGGAATTACTCAGGGTTAAAAAAAGGGGCACATATTGATAAGTAAAAGTAGTGCATAATCAATATCGTATGCTCAATCTTACTTATATTGACTGAGAAACAAACAATCATTGAGATCTTGTACTTTATTTACACAGCGTAGAAGTACATATTTCACTGTAATCCATTTCAGTGCTATACCACACTTAGTGCCACCAGTTGGCCAAGATAGGCATGAACTTTGGATCGACTCTGCAACCTTTCACGATAGATTTTCCATGTCTATATAGGTTGAGAACTTGATTTTCTTCTATAAGGAACCGACTGAAAGATTTCATGTGATCATGGATCTACCATTCAGTTTACAATATAGAAATATAACTTGTTTGCTCAATTTGTGATTATACACTTAAGAATAAGCATTAATTATCACAAAAGGCAAACCATGTGACCAAATTGAATTTCTCCCCAATATGTGGGAAGTGAGATTTTAATACAAAGCATCATAAAGTATGTTTTTCAGTATATAAACCCAAACATGATAATGGTAGATTAGGTGTTTGTGTTTTTTGTGTTGTAATTTTTGTAATTCGAGACGAAGAACACGAAGAAATAAGACGAAGGTCAGATTCAGGCCATGACTTCGTGTCGTGGAGCCCTGTTAGGGTTTGTATACAGAAAATTATGCTTTGTGCTACTTTATATTAAAACCTTACTTACCACAAATTGGGGAAAAATTCAATATCGTCACATAGTTTGCCTTTTATGATTATAAATGCTTATTCTAAAGCATATAATCATAAATTGAGCAAACTAGTCCTCCTTCTATATTATAGACTGAACGGTGGATCTATTGTAACACCCATTACTCGATTGCTGAGTAACCGAATAAGTGGCCTCACAATCAGACAAACTATATACATTTTCTGAAAATATTAATATTATTACCATTTGCTTTTAAACAGGATTATTAGTTTTAAATCGA
Source organism: Monilaria moniliformis (assembly GCA_034509125.1). NCBI lineage: Eukaryota > Viridiplantae > Streptophyta > Magnoliopsida > Caryophyllales > Aizoaceae > Monilaria > Monilaria moniliformis. The sequence goes on along the minus strand of JAYDZE010558299.1, from coordinate 233 downwards.
AGATATAAATAATTTTAGTTGTAATGCTCTAAAAAAGTTTAAGAAATTTTTCATTACGTATTTTCAGCATTGGCATTGTGACATCACTTAATCGGTTCCTTATAAAATAAAATCAAGTTCCCAACCTAGATAGACATGGACAATCTATCGTGAAAGGTGTTGGGGTTTTAAATATTCCGGTGAAGGAATCCCCTACCCGAGATCTACTAGGATAATATAAGAAAATTCAATTC